>PVKM010029334.1:0-17832 GCA_004027735.1 Carollia perspicillata | reverse complement strand
CCTGGCTGGTGTGGCTCAGTGGATTGAGTGCCAGCCTGTGAACCAAAAGGTCACCGGTTTGATTCCCGGGCAGGGCACAGGCCTGGGTTGCAGGCCAGGTCCCCAGTGTGTGTGGGGGGGGGGGGCGAGGAATGTGCAGAGGCATGAGAGAGGCAACTATACACCAATGTTTCTTTCCCTCTCTTTCTCCCTCCCTTCCCCTCTCCCTGAAAATAAATAAGTAAAATCTTTTTTAAAAAAAAACTTTTAAAAATGTAAATTGCAAACTCTAGGGCAACCACTGAAATGTTATAGTAGTATAACTGATGTGCTATGACACGAGGAAAATGGAAAATGCTCAATTCAAACCAAAGAAGGCAAAAATGGAGGTGGGGGAAAATGTAACTTATAAAATAATAGTTAAAAACATGGTAGATATTAAATCAATAATTTCAGGGATGATTTTACAACCAAATTATAATTAATACACCAATTAGAGTACAATTAAGAATTACATGGTTAGAATGGATTTTTTTTCAAAGACCCAATTATAGGTTGTCTACCAGAAACCTACTTTAAAAATATAGACATAAAGAGTTAAATTTAAAGATGTAGAAATACATAGCTTACTTATACTAATCAAATAAGACCTGAACTAGCTATATTTATAGAAGGCAGACAAATCAGATTTCAAAGCAAGACAAATCATTAAGGGTAAAGAGAGGCATATTGTAGAAAGAGCAATTCTCCAAAGAGACATAAATATTCAAAAATGCATGCACTTAATTATAAAACATTAACTATATGAGACCAGACTTATAGAAATGAAGATAAACAGAAAAAGCAATAAAAAATATGTCAATAAACTGAAAATAAAATTCACCATGGCAATGATATCTTTAATGTGTTAAGATAAATTAATTTGGAACTAAAATAAGAACAGACACATAGATCAATGGAGCAGAATAGAGAGCCCAGGAATAAACCCATGTCAATGTGGTCAATTAACATTTGTCAAAGGGGGCAGAAACATAAAATGGAGTAAAAATAACCTTTTCAATAAATGATGTTGGGAGATCTGGACAAGCACATGCAAAAAAAAAATAAAACTAGACCACCAACTTATACCATATACCAAAATAAACTCAAGATGGATAAAAGACTTAAATATAAGTCATGAAACTATAAAAGTCCTAGAGGAGAACATAGGCAGGAAAATTTCAGATATTCCACACAGCAGTATTTTCACCAATACATCCTCTAGAGCAGAGGTGTCAAACTCATTTTCACCAGGGACCACATCAGCCTTGAGGTTGCCTTCAAAGGGCTGAATGTAATGTTAGGACTGTATAAATACAACTAACTATTCCTTAACTAGGGACAAGGAGCTTAGTGCTACCACCAGGTAGAAACAAGGTGCCAGGCCGATAAAATAAAGTCGAGGGCTGGATTTGGCCCGAGGGCCTTGTGTTTGCCATCTGTGTTCTAGCATAAGGGATATAAAGGAAAGAATAAACAAATGGGACTACATCAAACTAAAAAGCTTCTGCACAGCTAAAGAAAACATCAACAAAATGGAAAGAGAACCAACCGTATGGGAAAACATATTTGCTAATGATACCTCAGACAAGGGTTTGATCTCCAAAATATGTAAAGAACTGATCTGACTCACACCAGAAAGACAAACAATCCAACTAAAATTATGGGCAAGGGACCTGAACAGACACTTCTCTAAGGAGGACATACGGAGGGCCCAGAGACACAGAAAAAAATGCTCGACATCACTAGCCATCAGAGAGATGCAAAGACAACTGTACTTGAACAACAATTAAAAAAAGATATTACAAATTCACATATTTTTTAAAAACCACAATGAGATACCACTCACACTGGTCAGAATAACCATCATTAAAAAATCAACAAACAAGTTCTGGTGAGGTTGTGGAGAAAAGGGAACCCTAGTACACTGTTGGTGGGAACGAACACTAGTACAGCCACTACAGAAAACAGTACAGAATTTCCTTAAAAAATTAAAGATGGAAGCTTTCAAGCCAGCAATCCCACAGCTGGGACTATACCCTAAAAATACTGAATCACCAATTCAAAAGAACCTATGCACCTCAAAGTTCATAGCAGGGTTATCTACAGTAGCCAAGTGCTGGAAATAGCCTAAGTGCCCATCAGTAAATAAGTGGATCAAAAAACTGGTACATTTACACAATAGAATACTATGCAGCAGAAAGAATGAAGGGACTCTTACCCTTCACAACAGCATGGATGGAACTGGAGAGCATTGTGCTAAGTGAAATAAGCCAGGTGGTAAAAGACAAATGCAATATGATCTCACCTATAAGTGGAACCTAATCAACAAAACAAACAAGCAAAATAGAACCAGAGACATGGAAATAAAGAACAAATTGACAGTGACCAGAGGAGAAGGGGGAGGGAGATAACAGGGGAAAGAAGGGGAAGGGGCAAAAAAGGAACACAAATAGGGGACTCATGGGCACAGACAATGGGGGGCTGACTGTGGGAGTCAGGGGGGACAAGGTAGGGGTGAGCAATGTGGAAAAAAGTGGGACAGCTGTAACTGAATAACAATTAAAAAGTCTATAATTATTTAAGCCATAATTAAAAATTGAGAGTAAATAAGAGGCATGTTTCAACAAAGACTGAATTTTTCAATCAAAATTCTTGCTGAAAAATATTAAAGGATTTACTTGAAGGAAAAGATAATCAAACCATGAGAAATACATGGAATTTAAAAAGGAAGAGAAAAATAAAAGCAAGGAATGTATAATAAAATTGTATGCATTTAAAATAGAAGAAGGAGTATCAGGAGTTAATGGTCAATTATGGTTACCCTGTATTTGGATGAGGGAACTCTTGCCTGTTTCTAGTTTGCTGAGATTTTAAATGATGAATAGGTTTTTCGTTTTTTAAAGTATTTTGAGTATCACCATTTAAATAGTCATTTATTCAAAAATTACATAACAATGTTGATTTTTGAATGTTAAAACAACCATTTAATTCTAAGATAAATTCTTTTTAGTCACTTACCTCTTTACTTTGTAATATTACAGTCTACTGCTTGATTCAAGTTTTAACACATAGTGCTTTATTTGCTAAATTTTAAAAAAGATTTCTATTTATTTATTTTTAGAGAGAGGGGAATGGAGGGACAAAGAGAGGGAGAGAAACATCAATGTGAGGTTGCCTCTTGAGCACCTCCCACTGGGGACCTGGCCCACAACCCAGGCATGTGCCCCAAATGGGAACCCACCCAGCGACCCTTTGGTTCTCAGGCTGGCACTCAATCCACTGAGCCACCCCAGCCAGGGCTATTTGCTAATTTTTTGAAAGCAGTTTGTTCTGTGGTTTCTGTAGATACTTTATTCATTTGAAGGCTTTGCTTGGTTTTGGTATCAGTATAATGCTGGCCTTGATGACTAATCTGAGAAGTGCCGCTTTTCTAGCTCTATGTTTTGAGAAATTCATTTAGAATTGGTGTTATTTCTTTTATATTTGCTTGGGAGAATACACCAGTGAGGCCACGTATGCCTACAGTTTTACTGCAGACAGAAGGAAAGGCATAGGAGAGCTCCCCCTCCCCCAGTGCACACACACACACAGAAGGCCCTGCCAGGGCCCTGAGAGAAGGCAGCTCCCTACAAACAGGAAGGGAGGTCTCACTAAAAACCAACCCGGCACCTTAAACTGGAACTCCCAGCCTCCCACACTGTAAGTAAAGAAGTGTCTTTGTTTAAGCAACCCACTCTATTACTCTGTCATGGCAGCCTGAGCAGACCACTGGGCTAAAGAAATGGGCAGGGAAATTTTATTTAAGAGGTGAGAATAGACAAGAAAAACATTTGAATAAACCAAGAAGAAACTAATTTTCCAGTAACTGATCTTCTGTGTTGATGCATAGTACTTGATCAATATTCTGTCAAATAATGAACACTTCGGGTGTGGGAGAAGCCCTGCAGGTGTTGTATCTATAATTCCCCTCTTGGTTAGAAGGGGCTGACAATCTGCCCTCCCTTTGATTCAGTTGGTACATACTTTGGTTGTTTTGTTTTTTTTAGTACTTAGGTTCTTGCAGAATTTTCAAATATTGCTTGTCTAACCAGTCACTGTGTAGCTTCAAATAGTAATTAAAAACTTCCTACTCAGTTGAAAATTCTAGGAGTCCAATAGGTAGCTATTCTAGCTTAAAAACCTGGCCCATGGGAGGCATTAATGAGATAAAAACTCACTGAGTGAGCAAATTCACAAAGTTTAGTGTCTAGTGTAGTATTAAAAAGTTAGATCCACAAGAAAAACATGGAAAATTGTTGATAAAAGAGCAAAATGCAAAACCAACTGGTCATTTTGAAATCAAAACAAAGCATTCCAGTACAGATATTATTAAAATTTAACCCTTCCTCTAAATTAAACAGAAGTCCTTAGGTAAACCTACAGTTATAATCTAAAATCTACTACTGAAAAGAAGTGAAGAAATGCTTTTAAAAAATTACCATACAGTTCTACAATGTGAGAATTAGATTATTCCAGAAAATGTGTTACAAATAATTTTATAATTTATTACTGAAATTTCATTACTGATAATGAAATTAATTATTTAAAGTGATTTTAAAATATAATTTAATGAACTTCCCACATACTAATATCATCTAATCCCACATCCTACCATCAGCCTACATCCTACATTCTACATCCACAGGGAAATTCAATCTAGTTTTAGTTTGTCCAGAACCCAGCCTAGAGGTCCAGATTACTTTTAAACCCTTTTCAAATTCTCCAATTGCATTGATTAAATTTTAGAAATGAATTTTTAAATGAGTTCCATAAAGATAACAAAAACAAATCAGCTTTATTCTTAGAGACACTGCTTTGTGGTTTTCCATACTTGCTTACTTTATTCCCAATCTATATAAAATATTTTCAAAATATAACTAGTGTTTTGCACCTGGATATACAAGCACATATGCAGAGGAAGAGGGGAATTTGGCTGACAGGATGTAAAATAGAGTTCTCAGTTATGGAGGATGTTGTTGATGGGGAAAACTGGACTCTTCCCCTTCTGGTCAGCAAAGCAAATTAGGAGGGTGCTGAAATTACATCTGTCTTGTCATCTCCCTGGCAGGGCACCTCTTGATAAGGCCTTCTGTTCCTCCCATTTCTTGGCAGCCTCTGTCTTTGGGATGTCTGGAAATAATGGAACTCTCAAGACTGAAAAATGAAGCCTGGCAGAGCTTCTGGAGTTCTTACTCGAAGATCTAAATCATATGTTTGCATCAGGTCATTTAACGTAAACTTGAAGCTCGAACTACAACTGCTCAGCAATAGAATTCTGTTTTGTCAGCCTTGGCATGATTGCAGCTTCATCTAGAAAACAAGGGATTGTAGTATTTTTGTTAAATGCATCCTATTGCCTTTAAAGTATATGATGCTTCACACTTTAGGTGAGAAAAGATAATACCCAGGCAGACAACTAGGTACCCATCATCGGAAGCCGATGCATTGTCTTCGAATGTGGCAAAGGATGGTGATCTGACTGTACCTGGTTTTTCTCCATCCTTCACAGGCCTGATCTAGGCAGGAGCTCTCATTGACTTTGACTCTATGACTTTGACTCCAGAACAAATGCCCAAATGCAATTCCACAAGGCGCAGAGCAAAGCAGGAATGAGCTTTGTACATTTCGATGTCAGTACGATTCACGTAATATTCCCAAACATGTGTTCTCCGAGTGCTTGACTTATTGAAGAAAAGTTTGATAAATCTCTCAGTGAGGCCTAGATTTTATTCCTGGTGTTCAGAGCAATTAAAGCAACGCCATTTCTGTAAGCAGTGGAGGACTTCATCAAAGGGTTGCTTTTGTTGGTTTCATTTTAACCTTGAGAAAAAATATGACTGTATAAATCGAATCTCCAAAATACGCTGAGTGAAAGGAGCCTTACACAAAAGAGTGTATGTTGAATGAGTCCATTTATACAAAGTTCTGGAACAGGCTAAACGAATTCATGGTAAAGTATTTGTTAAATTCCTATGAGCAGGAATGAGATGTGCATTTTGCTTTATTTCAAAACATCTTCATTGGCAAATTCACCTGAAGTGAGAGCTGATACTCAACAAGGATACCTGCTAGTGGGTGAAATTATACTTCTCTTGCTAGCTAAGAGGTAGCAAGCCAAGCATTTTTTAATTTCAATTTTTGAAACATTTTTAGTGTGGTAAAATATGCAATACATAAAATGTATCTTTGTAATCACTTTAAAGTTTACGATTCTGTGGCATTAAGATATTCACAATGTTGGGCCAGCGTCCCCAGTGTCTGGTCCCAGAATGGCTTCATCAGCCCTCAGGGAAACCGTGCGCCCATTAATCACTCACTCCCCGGTTCCTACCTTCACAGAAGAATTCAATCTGGTTTGAGTTTGTCCAGGAAAAGAGATGTCTCACATGCTTTAAGAAATCACTTTGATATCCAGCCTAGCATTATTTTTAAATGTATCTTTTCTCTTTTATTCACTCATTTATTCAATAATGATTTTTCAAGTATCTCCTATATCCTGGCCCTGACACATGTGAGCAGATGCAGCATTGTCTACGACAGAAACATAGGTGCCTCCCTTTGAACGACTCCTTTCCTGCCCTGCCTCACATGTAAGACAGAAAATACAAAGGGTGGAAACAGAGAAGTAAGGAGCTGGCGCTTGCAAAGGGTAGCATTGGCAACATAAAATTGTAATATTTGTTTTCAAGTAACACTAAAAAACATTCTTCCTTTAGAAGGCCAATTTTAGAAACACGGACTTTCATGAAAAGTTTTCCATTTACTTTGAAAGAAAGACTTTGAAATAATTTGACAAGTTATTTAGTGGCATCAGCAAAGGAAAGGGAATCAGGAACTTTTGATTCCGTCTCTGTGTACTGGTGACTTCCTGTGTGGGTTTAGGCAAATCTCTTAACTGTTTGCTGTGTTACTTATAGGGGTGTTCTTCCTTCTCAGAATGAGTAAAGAGTTCAATCTTCTAAATTAGAAGGGGCGTGCAGAATACACATTGCGGAATTTTATGCAACAAGGGTAATAACCTACTTTCTGAATGACTGAGAAGCTCAGTCTGTCTCAGCATGACCTTTTGCCTGGTCTCATCAGCATCCACGCAAATCATGTTCGAAAGAGCAACATGTGACAAATGCTGATCATAATCATACACCAAAAAGGATTCTACACACATTTTTAATGAGGAGAGAATGGTTACATTGTCAGGGTCACATTTACAGGATCAACTACCCATACATACATTCACACACACAATTTTCCTTAGATTTTCCAGTTCAGTCCTGACTTCCAATAGCAACTGTCCTTGACTAAGCATCACAGAAGCTTCTCCCTCTGAGTTACTTTTTCTTATACCTTCTATTTATACTATTATTATTATAATTCTGTCCTCAGCGAAGGATGTATTTATTGCTGTTAGAGAGAGAGGAAGGGAGGGAGGGAGAGCGACAGAGAGAAAAAGAGAGAGAGACATCAATGTGAAAAAGAAACAATAATCAATTGCCTCCTATATGCACCCCAACCAGAGATCAAACCCGCAACCTAGGTATGGGCCCTGACCAGGGTTTGAACTCACAACATTTTGGTTAAGAGATGAATGCTCCAACCAACTGAGCCACCAGGCCAGGGCTATTTGTACTATTGTACACTCATATTTCTAATTTGCCACAGTCTCTTTATAGGGCACTCTGGCAATACACAAAATAATTAGTCTTAAATTAAAAGTGACTTATAATTGATTGTGAGTATCTGCTTTTGGTACTTATGCTAAAAATAAAATTCTGCATACTAGTGAAAAAATAGATTAAAAATTGCGGTGTAGTTTAACAGAAAAACAAAAAATAGAAACAACAATATCATAATAATCTGTATATACCCATACAATCTATGACACATTCATAACGTTAAAAACCAAGTAGGGTAGAACTTAAACATATTGATATAGAATGATTAACATACTACTCTAAATCATCAAGTAATTATTGAGCACCTACTGTATTCCAGGTAAGTTTTCTAAGTAGTGGGATACAGTGAATGAAATGAAATTCCTGTCCTCTGGGAGGGATACATGGACAATAAATAAATACGTCAGATGACAGCGAGTGCTTTGGAAAGTCATGAGCAACTTAAGACAAATGGGCAGAGAGGTGGCAATGTACAAGCCAGGGTACGTTAGGTTATGCTGCGGTATCAAACCCCACAATCAATAATACAGGTACTTCTTTCTCACACCATAGACAAATGATTTCCAGCTGGAGAGGTATAGCTCTATGTAGGTATCACTCAGGGACCCATGATGCTGGGGCCTCCAGAAGGTTGTCAAGGCAGAAAAGAGGGAGAATGAAGG
Source organism: Carollia perspicillata (assembly GCA_004027735.1). Classification (NCBI taxonomy): domain Eukaryota; kingdom Metazoa; phylum Chordata; class Mammalia; order Chiroptera; family Phyllostomidae; genus Carollia; species Carollia perspicillata. Next base: position 9,437 of record PVKM010029334.1, on the reverse strand, counting down.
ATCATGCACAGATTCTTCTATGCTTCCACAGATCACTTTCATTTACATTCTGTGGCCAAAGTAAGTCACATGGCCTCACCTAAATCCTAGGTGGGAAGGAAATGCAATACTCACACCCACCATGATCCAGAATGGAAAAGAGAATCCAAAAATCTGGGTGAGCAGGGTACTGTCTACATAGGCTTATGGTACCATGAATCAAGCCCTCTCTGATAAGGTGATATCTGAGAGGGGATGTGACAGCAATGAGAAAATAAGCTCTGTGGACATCTGAGCGAAGAGCATTCTGGGCACATAAAACAGCAGGGCACAGGTGTGAGGGAAGATTGCCTGGCTATAAGGAGACGGGGTGGGCTGAGTGAGTGTGGGAGATAACGATCATGGTATGGAGATGATGCCACAGAAGTAGCTGAGATCTTTGCCTCAGTGAACTGCATGGGCTACTTAGTCTGGGAATTTGGCTTTAATCCAGATGAAATGGACTAAAAGCAAGGAAATGACAAGGTCTGTCTTATGCTTTTAAAAGATCATTCTGTCTACTGTGAGAAACAGGAGGCAAAATGGAAGCCGGGAGGCAAATTAGAAGGTGTCTGCAATAATTCACAAGAGATGATGGTGGCTTGGGACAGGATGATGGCACAAGAGGGTCAGAAGTGGTCAGATTCTGCATATATTTTTAGGCACCATACACAACGGAGAAAAGTGAAGAAAAAAGAAGATAAATAATATAGGCATTATGATACCATTTGTGTAACTCTTAACTGTAGCTCACTCTGGGCAATAACTAGCACTGGGAAGAAGGGGATAATTACTTTTATTTTATATTGTCCTTTGTAATTGTATTTTTCTCTTTTTTGCCATTAGCATTTATAATGATTCACAACATACAAGAAACACATCAGAAATGTGGCCCTTGGATGGGCATATTTCAAAAACAAGTCATTTCAAAAAATATTATGAACTACAGGTTAGACATTGAAGGAATAGATTCAAATTACATGCATACGATTGTTTCAGTGAAAGACAACAGCGCATTCAAGCTATGAAAAACTATATCATATTATCTAATTGGATCCTCCCAATAACCCACAAATAGCTATCTGAAATGTATTCATTGGAACACTGATTCTTTCACTCAACATGCTCAATTATTGGATACTTTAGCATGCCAGTAATTATATTAGACACTGGGGGGAAATTATGTGAAAGCACAAAACAAATGTAGCCAGCTCAGAGTACAAATAGTGTAAGACATGGCTGCTTTAGAAAAATAAGAGAGTACTGCATTGAATCACATGGACAAGAGTAGACATAAAGACTCAGAAGCAGCAGGCTTACGAGATTCAACATTTACAATTCTTACTAGACTACTGTGTCCAGTCTGGGGCTCCAGACTACAGACAGATATGAAATCTTGGACACTTGTCACAAGAGAACCACAAAGACAATTAGAGGATTAGCAAGTAAAGTTTATGAGGAAAAACTATAGGAAGGCGATTATTTAGCTTGCAAAAAGAATGTGAATGGTGATTTAATGTTGACCTTTAGCATAGCCAACAGTTTTCAAAATCCTGACTAACTGTTCTCTACTTCAACTGGGAAGAGAAAATAAGGAAATGGTTTCAAGCTGCAATGTCAAGTTAGACATAGCCAAGAGTGAAGGTTGTCAGGCCCAGGTAAGAAGGCATGGCATTTCTTCCTCAGGGGGCTTGGTCTTTAAAAAGATCAATTTTCATCTGCCTGAATGACTCCTCAAATCCCCTTCATCCTTCTGATTCTGTCTCTGGAGAAAGGGATTCCTTGACCTGGCTTAGCAATTCATTCCTATGCCAAATAGCCTTCAAGGTCAGGAAGCGCTCCAATATAATTCACCTAAATAGATCCGGCTTCAACTTGAATCCATTTCCTCTTGCTCTTCCTCTCTCTCAGTGGAGAGAAAGAAACATTTGTCATGGAGCTCCATTTCGGAACATTTCAAATAATTCAAGACAGCAATTTGGTGCTCTGGCCTTCCTTTCTCTGGGCTAAATGATTTCGATTCCTTCAATATTTCAGATTTTTTGCCCACCTTTTAATCTAGTTTCTTAAAGCATCAATCGCGGCACCTCAGTTTGTAGTACTGAATTGAAGAGAAACTCTCCTGGAACCTCTGTGCTCTTCGCATCTCTTCTGTGCAAAGGAACAAGCCTTGATGAAGAGGCAGGAGGGCATAATGTTTTTATACCTTGAAAGTTGAATGATCTGTTCAGCTAAATAATCAGCCTCGATGATCCACACCCAGGACGTCAGATCTTGAATTGGGTTGTCTCTTCTACTTCCTAAAACTTAAATGTTTGTGGTTCCTGACTACATTAGTCAAAAATCCTTTTGTTGCAAATGCCAAAAACCCAATTTGAGCTACCTTAGAATAAAAACTGAATTTATGTAAACAAGCCACAGAGGCAGGGGTGTAGCTGAGCCTCTAAATTTGGACTCCAGTATCAAACACAACCAGAATTTTTTGCTTTTAGTCTTTTCACTCCTCACTACGATTCCGGTTCAATCTTTCCTCCCACTGACCAAGTCTGGGAGATTTTAACTCTTAAATATGAATTAAATGTGTGTCCTCCTCTCTATTCTGAAGTCAAAATCCAGCAATCTGTTCCTAATTATCTCTTACCAAACTGATGCAAGGTCCTACCAAGAAACTGCCCTGTTCTCAGCCTTTTTCCTTCTCACCCGTTTGAAATGGCATCGTGTCATTTCTCTGCTTGTAAACCCTGCAAAACGTTCAAGACCCTTGAAGGTCTGCATACTTCTGCTTTCTCTCACTTCAATCTCTCTTTATACTTTAATTATTCTGAACTACCTGCATCTTCCTGTTTCTGCCAGAGCCTCTTAAGCACCCAGGACTATCTGTTGCTAAGGCTTCGGTGTGCATGCTTCTCTCTACTTGGCCTCCCAGACAATTTTCTAAAACTCATCCTTCAAGAGGCAATTCAAATTGGATACCTTGTTTTAATGTCTCTAGTCAGAGTTAATTACTCCTGTGGCAGGGAAGGTGTTATAGTGCAATGATAAGCACTATTACAGTTTATTTTCCAATTATTTATTTTATGTTACTTCATTCTTCCGCTTATGTTTCCTGCTAGAGTATGAACACTTTGAGGTACAGAGTTGATCTCTTCTTCATCCTCAAGCCCCACCCCTTTACTTATAAGCTATGTTACCTCACTGTCTTCACTTTTAAACTGGGATAGTGATAACATACCTATTCCATAGGTTTGCTGTTAGGACCAAATAATCAACAGCATATAAAGTGCTTAAGATTTTTTAAAAAATGCCTGGCATGGGAAGCACCCAATGAATGTCAGTTGTTGTCGCTATTATTGTTATTGGTTGCATTTCTACTGTCATGCTGGTTCACTATAATACTCAATAAATTGTGCGTGAATAAAGGGATGGTTAGACCAATGTAAGAAGAAACAAGGTAATGAATTTATCTGGTGGTATCTGAATCTCAAAAAACACTACTTCTGCAGCTTGATAATTCTCCTGAAGCTTTCAATGCCAGTTGGGACTTGGTAGTAACCCAAATTTGTTACTAACAGAGAGATAGTGAATGATGTGTGAAAAGGGATTCCCGGCGATGCCACTGAGGTTTACACTGGCCTGACCTGGAGCCCTTCAGTCATAGCTGTGCTAGGTGACAGCAGAGCTCAGGTGGCTCCTGGCAAGTCCCTGCACAGGCTGGACACCTTCACATCCTTTCAGAGAATCTCTCTGGTAAGGCCAAGACCTTCTGGGAAGGAAAACTGACATTCCAACTACATAAGCTGGGCAATCACATCCCCTTCCCCCACCTCCCAGTATTCCCCATTCTGCCTTTCCATCAGCACTGGGGAGAGAAGATTGCCCTTTTTGATGTAGTGTATCCCAGTCTTTCTGTACAAAATGTTCTTGTGGACTATAGAACTGAATCTTCATAATAATCCTAGGTGGTTTTTTATTACTCTCAAATTACAAACCAAGAAACTAATAAACCAAAACCTATTGTGTTACTTCTCTGAAATCTACTTTTAAGAGAATAAAGGACAAAAATAGGAAATACAGATGGAGTGTGTCTTGCATGTTTATACATCTAAAATGCCTTTGTAAAGAAGTAAATAAATGAGAGAAAAAGACTGGCAGAGAGAGAAGGTAGCCAGGACTGTATTTGCCAAGAAAGAGCAATGCAATGCAGACTTGAAAATAAAGATGGTGGCACTTGAATTCTTATTGTTCATAGCTATTTTCCATACCTTTTGATTGATCCTCCAGTCTTAATTAAGTCATAGATTTTGAAGTCAGATAGTTCATTCTCAACTCTGCCAATGGCTGTGTGAATTGAGGCAAATATGTGGGAAGGGGGGAGGGAGAGTGTAAAAGGGAAAGACAGACATAGAGACAGGGAAAGAAAATATATGTATATATGTGTAATTCCTCCCTTCTCTCATAAATTTTCAAGGTCTATCCATTTCATCACTGAGAGAAGAGGAAATAACAACATACATATGTTGTAAATCTTGTGGCTTGTGCACTGGAAAATCCCTGCAAGATAATTCAGTCCTGTGCCCTCATGTTACAGAGTCAAAGTAATTACAAAACAAATACTACCCGTCGAAAGGTGTCTTCTCTGCCTCATCTTCTTCCATTAAAAGAATTTTATAAAACTTTGCTATCTTCCCAAATGTAACTAAACATGAAATAACTCAGCTATAGATACCATATTTCTTTATATGCATCTATAGATGTTATATAAGAACAAGTGATATAATAAACTAAACAGCAAGTGAAAACATAGCCTCTGCCCATGCCTTCTCTCAATAATAAGAACTACCACAGCTTGTAAGAAAATTGTAGTGGCAGGCGTGTTTCTGAAAAGGCTGAATGTCTGGGGCACAAAATAAAGAACAAGATAAAGCTTTGCCCTACTTCTTCCTCTAACAGGCTCACACTTACTACGTTTTCGGTGGTGGTCTACCATCTTCTGTGACAATATTTTTCTCCTGTTAACACATGGCTTCTTAAGCAGGAACCTTTTTATCCTATGCCCTGGTACCTTTTTATTCTATGAGGTTATAGCTTCTTTTCTTTACTTTATGGAGTTCAACTATCATCATCCTTGAGGGAAAATAATAACCATGCTATGATAGATTTCTCAGCAGAATGGTTGATTCAGTCGTAGAAATATGACTTACTGATAGAAATTTCTCCCTAGTCTTAAAATTGCAATGATTTTTACCAGCCAAACCTCTAACACACTTTCTAGATGAGTGGAAAATGTTGGCATTTAACGAACACAGGCCTCTAGAAATTCTTTTAAAGATTTAACAAACTGTTTTACTTTGGTTTCAGCCAAATTAAGAGGAAAAAACGTGTTTAACCTCATTGTAAGTGGACTTTTTAATTTCTTTTTCCTCTTCTGAGTGTCATGGTAGAAAGAACCCTGGTTTAGAGATGATGGGATCTGGGTTTGAGTCATGGCAGTGCCCCTGGCCAACGTGGTGCTTTAGGAAAAACATTTACCCTTTTGGTCTACAGAAGGAAGGGCAATCCAACCAGACAGCATCTAGATTTATCCCACTATTGGCATTCCACTCTCAAATTGCATTATCAACATTTTCTGAAGCCCAGATTCTAACCTAATCTTGTGGAATCCTTTAAGATCTAGAGTCACTTACTCCCCTTGTCCTCTCCAAAAAGGGCCAAATAGCAAGACATTGGTTGTTATCATAACTCTTCCATGAATTTCTTTCAAAACAGCTGTTGTCTGTATAATAAACACACAGAGATAGGGAGAGGTGAGAGAGAAGGAGAAAGAATTTAGACGACTTTGAAGAAAATAGGAGGTATCCTCAGAGGCAAAGGTGGCACCTACCTGCAGATCACCCCTACAGTGACTCTGTTCTGAGAGGACATGCTGGAAACGAGCCCCAAATGTCTGACAGCATACAGAGTGACCTCACAACCCAGTAAGGTTATACTGACATAATCTGTCCCCAGACAGAGGGCAGAAACAGGACCAGCCACCAAGCAGGACCTCGCCAGACTTCAGGCCTCTCCCTGAGCTTGTTGTGTTTTTGTGTTCTGTTTTGTTTTTCATTACTTACCGCCATGGAAAAGACTTAAATATACTGACGTGGGTTCTGATCAGTTAATTTTTTTCTTTAGAAAATTCACTCTCTCTCTCTTTTATCTATAAACTTTTATTTTATAGCCCTTTCCTCGGATTCCTTTCATCTTTTAATAATGCCTCACTCTCAACCACATAAACAAAACTGCATTTTGTTTTTCATGCTCCTCTCATAAATGAGCGGATTCAAACTTAGACCTGAATTCAAACATAGTCTCTGCTCTTTCCTCTCCTGGGACTTCTGGTGCTTTGCAATGTCTCCCCGAACTCTGATTTCACAGAATGAGGCAATGCCGTCTGGGAGGTGGGTTTTCCCAGCAGTGTTAAATCCCAGCCCTGCCCCCAACAGCTTTGAGAGCAGGAGGAAGTTCACCCAATCACCCAATCTCTCATTTGTTCACCTCTAAAAGTTCCCCCTTTATTTCCCTCTAAATGTGAAAGACAAATCCCTGCTTTGGGGAGTCTGCTGAGAATTTAGTTTGACAACATAAATGAACTTTAACACAGCTCCTGACACAGACTGAAGATTTTTAAAATATTTAATTTTTATGTTCTTACTACTGCTGTTGATACATTATATGAAGTTTGATCAGTCAGTAAGTAGAAATCAAATGACGAAAAAAAACAACGTATAGTTCTTATCCTCAAAAACTTAAAATACAGTCTGATACAATTTAAAATATTTACATGTATTTAGTGATTTACATTGCTGGAAGAAATTAATTTGAAAAAAATGAACTGTTTTTATAGATTCTAAACAACACCAAGCACCACGAAAAATGTCTAAGAGTGGTAAGTGCTTAATAAATATTTGAATAGATTAATAAATATCTCCCTCTAAAATGTGCTATCAAATCAGGGAAAACAGGAAAATGTCCGCGTTTCCTCTCTCTTCATGAGAGCTGTCTGCCTGGCCCAAATCCCACAAGTCTGCTAGGACTTACTGATCAGCAGCTCCTTTCCCCGCCCTGTATTTATTCCCACCCCACGCGCTCCTGCTGCTGAAAGTGGGACTTGCAAATCGGGAAACCAATTATCTCCTCTGTCTGCTCACTTTGGTCTCTGTCAGAAGATTGGAGTGATTGGATGTCTTTGAAGTACAGCATCCTGCTCATAAAAGAGGTAATGGTGCCTCCATCCTCTAGACAAAACTACCCTATTAGCACTCTCCAATCCAACCGTGGGTATCCCTTTTAAAAGGAGAGATTTTACTAAGTACAACGCAGTATCCTAGATTGGATCCTGGAACAGAAAGGGGACATTCGTGGCAAATCTGGTGAAATCCTAATGAAGTGTATCATTTAGTCAACAATATTGTATCCATGTAAATTTCATAATTTTGACGAGTGGACAATGGCTATGTAAGATGTTACCATTAGGGGAAGCTGAGTGAAAGATAAATGGTAAACCTTTTGCTGTTTTTGCAGCTTTTCTGTAAGTCTAAAATTACCCCTAAATAAAAAGTTTATTTAAAAAATATCAAGGAGAGGATCAAAGATACTGGCCATTTGTTTGGGATATAGTGACCAGAGCTACAGAAGGGAGCCATACAGTGTAGTGGCAGGTGCAAGAGTAGCGGGTAACTGTCATAATAATAGCAAACACATGCAGTGTTTGCCTATGTACGGATCCACGTGCCTTACCTACATTAACTCTCTTAATCTGCATAGTCATCTATGATGCAGGTGCTATTGTTATACCAGTTTTGTAGATAAGGAAACTGAGGCTCCAGAAGTGTGAATTATCTTCCCAAAGTCACCGAAGTAGGAAGGTGCAAAGTGAGCATTTTGAACCTAAGCAGTTTAGGTCCCAATCTTATGCTGTTAACATACAATATCTTGCTACTACAGAAACACAGAGTAATAAGTAAAAAGAAGCTAAAGGTGTTATATGAAAGATGAATTAGAAATAATAGTAGAAAATGGAATAATGCACAGTAAAAAGAAGCAAAGGGACAGATGACTTGTGTTTTCACACCAGCGCTACCATTAACTAGCTGTGATAACTTCAGCAGTCACATTTTTTGAGCCTCTGTATTTTTTTTTTTAAGGTAATGGCTAAGGGAAATAAGCCAGGAAGTGAAACACAACTACCATATGGTCTCACCTGTAAGTGGAACCTAATCAACAAAATAAACAAACAAGCAAAAAAGAACCAGAGACACGGAAATAAAGGACAAACTGACAGCGACTAGAGAGGAGAGGGGAGGGGTATAATGGGGTAAAGAAGGGGCAGGGTCAAGTCTAGGAACATGTACAAAGGACCCATGAACAAGGACAATGGGGTGTGGATTGTCTTTGGCAGTGGGGATTGGACGGGGCAGGGGAGAACAACAGGGCAACAGGGGGAAATGGCAACAACTGTAACTCAACAAAAATAAAAAATAAAAATAAAAAAGATAATGGCGATGATAGTACCAGTGGCAGATAACTAGAACCATAATAATGCTTTAAAGTAGGAAATACAAACCATCAGCCACTTCGGCCAGAATGAGCTGAGGTGGGAGCAACATCAACCTGGATATTTCCTTAATTAATTGAGTCAAAAAGATGAGCAATTTAATTTTTTAAAAATGAGTAACAAATCACCTGATACTTCACAGTGTAATAAAAATGAAGGAGCTGTAATTAAACAGTTAATGTAACTTAATGCCACAATAATTAAATAACCAAGTGAAAATAAAAGTGAGCATCTGCATATGCTGGGCAGAGAATCAAAGCTGCTGAAACAGAGGTGCATGACCATGGTCATGTGTTTTCTGCCCGCCGTGTTTGGGAAATGCCTGAGGCGACACAGGCTTCAAAGATAATTCCAATTAGAGGTGGTGATAACTGCTATGACTGAGAAATGACTAAAGAGGAAGGTTCATCTGACCCAGACTAAAGAAAGCTGTTTGGAGAATAAGGAACATTTTTTTTTTCAGGTAGAGAAGAGGGGAAGAACAGTGTAGGGAAAGAGAATTAACTGGCCATTCACAGAAAAGACTGGGAATAATGAAGAATTCTGAGAGGCTGCATCAGTTGTGTGGAAGAAAATTGAGGGGGGGGTGGGGAAATCAATATAAATTGAGCGTGATTAGCAAAGACCAAGAAAGAGGCTCAAATGAGGTTTGTAAGCAGGAAACCACTCTGATTTGATTTGATTCTGAGGGGTGGTGTTAACTATACTCTTGTACTCTGACCTAATCAGGTCACATCTGCAACATTTGGTTCAGTTATAAGTGTCCCATTTTGAGAAACATATTGACAAATATGCAGAGAGGCTACTGAGATGGCAAGTGAGC
>PVKM010029333.1:0-17794 GCA_004027735.1 Carollia perspicillata | reverse complement strand
GGAGAGCTACATGCAAAAAAAATGAAACTTGAGCACCAACTTACACCATACACAAAAATAAATTCAAGATGGATAAAAGACTTAAATATAAGCTGTGACACCATTAAAATCCTAGAGGAGAACATAGGCAGGAAAATCTCAGATATTTCACGGAGCAACATTTTTACTGATATGTCTCCCAGAGCAAGGGATATAAAGGAAAGAATAAACAAATGGGATCTCATCAAAATAAAAAGCTTCTGCACAGCTAAAGAAAACAGCATTAACATAAAAAGAGACCCAACTATATGGGAAAACATATTTGCCAATGATACCTCAGACAAGGGTTTAATCTCCAAAATATACAAAGAACTTACATGACTCCACTCCAAGAAGATAAGCAACACAATTAAAAAATGGGCAAAGGACTTGGACAGACATTTCTCCAAGGAGGACATACAGAGGATTCAGATACACATGAAAAGATGCTCAATATAGCTAGCCATCAGAGAAATGAAAATTAAAACCACAATGAGATACCACTTCACAATGGTCAGAATGGCCATCAAAAACAAAGCAACAAACAACAAATGTTGGAGAGGTTATGGAGAAAAGGGGACCCTAGTTCACTGTTAATGGGATTGCAGACTGGTACAACCACTATGGAAAACGGTATGGAATTTTCTAAGAAAACTAAAAATGGAGCTGCCTTTCGACCCAGCAATTCCACTGCTAGGATTATATCCCAAGAACCATGAAACACCAATCCATTAGAAGCTATGCACCCCAATGTTCATAGCAGCACAATTTATAATAACCAAGGATGGAAACAACTGATGGGCATCTTCTAGATGCCCATCAGTAAATGAATGGACCAAAAAACTATGGCACATATACACAATGGAATTCTACACAGCAGAAAGAAAGAAGGAGCTCCTGCCCTTTGCAACAGCATGGATGGAACTGGAAAGCATTATGCTGAGTGAAATAAACCAGGCAGTAAAAGACAAATACCATATGATCTCACCTTTAACAGGAACCTAAGCAATAAAACAAAGAAGCAAACAAAATATAACCAAAGACATTGAAATAGAAAACAGTCTGACAGTAACCAGAAGGGAGAGGGGAGATAATTTCAGGGGAAGAGGGGAAGGGGTCACAGGAACAAGTATAAAGGACACATGGACAAAAACTAAGGGGGGTGGAAATGAGAGGGAGGTGGGGATCACTGAGGGGTGGACTGGGATGAGAGTAAAAGACAGAAAACTATACTTGAATAACAATTAAAATAAAATTAAAAAAGGACAGCTCAACTTTGAAAAGGTGTCAAATACAAGCTTTTTTTAAAAAAAATGAAGCAATAAAATTTTTGTCTTTAGTATCTGCAAGCAGTCAGTTGTGTTGCCTGTGCAGTTGTTCCATTAAACATCTTTTCTTTTATTCTCATCCCCATAAGACAGTTTCTTCTACTCCTAAACACTGTGTATCCAACTCTAAGCACATACTATGTTAATAAATAATCATTAACTATGTTTCTTGCTGTAACATTAGTTTCCAAAGGACGGTATGCTGGCTGTTTGGATTTGACTATTGTAATTGTCTGTCTGCAGATGACTCCAGGATGTGCAGTGCCTTTGCCAGTGGGAGAAAGCCTGGAAAAAGGCTTTCTATCACCTTTGTTGGTGATAGAAAATTATGAGTGCTATTAGTAAGAGAAAGGGAGGTGAAAGAAGACAAGAACTGAGGAAAAGAAACCAAGTTGTAGTGATATAATTATTCAGGCCACAAAATGCCTTTATTCTAAAAAGAAACATACACATTTGAGAATATACATCTCAACAAATTATAAGAAAATATAAGAACATGTTTTTAATATTCCTTAAATTGCTTAGTTTGTATCCTGCCCTCTATGGTACATATGTTTTGAGCAGGATGTTGTGAAATCAGTACTCTAATAAAAAAAGAAAAGGCAATATGTCATTTTCTTATTTATGTGAATATTCTCAGTATTTTTCTTTCTCAACTTTAATAGCCTTCATTTTAGCTACACAAAATACCTCCACTATAAAATATTAAGCTTCCATCTTCCAAGGAAAATCTTTAATTTTCTGGCCCCTCACATCTTTCTGACCACTATCTTTGACTTCACAGTGGCCTAGAAGTATTCACACACTCCCTTTTCCATAACTTCATCAGCTACGTACCACTGTCCCCACCCACCCCCCACCAACAAGATCCCATAATTTGTCACTTCAGGTCAATTGACGCAACTTCTGAACTTCTTGTTTTCCAGGAAACACATCAAGCAAGGGAATGATCCTGGTTAACCTGACATTACACCCAGGTTATTCTCCTGGTAGTAAAAAACAAAATAAAATGAAACACTGGTTTACTTATAGTCTGTGTCAGTGTAAATTCATGTTTTCCTATATTTTATAAGTACTCCAGAAACTTTCTATGTGCTTTACGTTTGCTTCTTTGCCTATTTCCTTCTATAGAATATTTGGAGATTTGCCACTTTCCTCAAATTGTCTCTGGTATATTTTGCTTCTTACACAGAAGATCTCCTAACAGGATACATTGTATGATCATCACATTCATAGAAAAATATTAAAGGAAGTAACATGTGGAATAAAATTTAGACAGATCCCATTGGAATGTTTCAAACATTAGTCATGATAATCCTTAATGTGTGTTAAATTTAATATTTCAATAAATTTCAACAAAGAAACAATAGTAAATGTGGGCTCTTGTAACAAGAAAGATACTTTGTAAGTACATGAGGTAACAGTTTTCAATTATTTTCAATGAAGTGCTTCTTACTAGAAAAGAACTATGGCATTTTTCTGATTAGGAACTGTGTGTTGAACTGATAAGACTCTGAGTATGTCATTTTTCATCTTTTTTGTGATGCTTACTCTAAAGTCACCCATTTTCTTTTTGAGAAGCTGAGTATGAGTGTTTTATTTTATTTATGTGTTTTACAGAATTTATTTATTTGTTTTTAGAGAGGGGGGAAGGAAGGGAGAAAAGGAGGGAGAGAAACATGGACGTGAGAGAGGAACATCAATCACTTGTCTCTCATATGTGCTCTGACTGGAGGCAGAACCCACAAGCCAGCATGTGTCCTGACAGGGAATCAAACCAGCAGCCTTTTGCTTTGTGAGGTGATGCCTAACAAACTGAGCGACATCAGTCAGGGCAAACATGACTTTTACATTTGTAGAGAATTCAACACATTTATTCACATTTAAAGATGTTGGCTATTCAAAAAATACATGTTGACTTGATTCTAAAATCATTGAAGTTAATGAAGTTTAAAAAAAGGTAAAATAAATTCACTTTTTTAAAGTACACATTTGTCTAATAAGAAAAAGAGAGAAATCTATACATAAAAAGTTAAATCTAAATGTTGACTTAATACTGGAACTCTTTTAGCTAGAAATGCCCTTGGTTGGCAAATGCCGAGGGCTAACAGAAATGAATGGGGATTGTTTTGATGTGTAAGCATTTTGTATATGTAATGCAAATCATCGTGATTGATTATTATCTATAAGGCATTTTGATTTTCCAATCTCATGTGGAAGTAAAAGAATTTATAAAGGCCTATAAAATGTCTTGAATGTTCTATTAAACTTCACCAGAAAGTATTACTATTCAACTTCACCAAACATTCTATATAATCAGTTGAATAGAAACAAATTTTGAAGGCATCATAATTGCTGGTTGCATTCTTCCTTGGGAAAAATTGTTTAATGTTTTTGTGCTTACCTTTTCTTGTCAATAGAATAAGAATAGAACGATATTATCTAGAGCTTCTTGACTATCTCATAAAAATGTCATGTAAAATATTGTAGTTGATTTGAGTTTTAGGAAATCCAAAGATTTGTTTTCTGTACATAGGGCAAAATGTTTGAAAATTTAGTGAGCAGTAAATATTCAAATTTCAATAATATTCTTCATGCACACACAGCACTATTTGTTTTCTTTTAATAAACTTAATTTTTTTCCCTTTCATCAGACAGCAAGTTAAGGGCTTACTTTAGAAACCCCCAACTTCAGATAGTAGAGTAGATAAAAGATTTATAAAAGCCATCACATCATGTGTGAAAAAGGGAAGATTTTCCTTTTAGTTACTAGATTCTATTCCCCCACCCCATTTGCTGGTGGAACTTGACTATCAGAAATCATAGCATCTTAAGTACCAGAAGAATTGGAGTAATATAAAATTATCCTGAAGTTTATCCTGGAATGAAAAAAGAGTGAGTGAGAAAGAAGAGAGAGAACAAGTTAGCTGTTGCTGAATTATGAATCACCTCTAAACTCAGTGGCTTAAAACAGCAATCATTTTGTCCACAGGACTGCAGATCAATGGATGGTAGTAGATTAGGTTGGCCTTGGCCTGGCTCAGCTGGCCTTTGCTCCAAGATTTAGCTTGGGTGCAAGTCTAAACCATGACTCTTTTGTATTCATTTGTTCAGTGGACTAGCTGGTGCATATCCTTGTCATTACAGTAGCTGAGAATAAGAGAGTAAGTGTAAATATACAATGCTTTACTAACACCTGTGCTTGAAATTAGTGCAGTCTTAATTTTTGCCCATATTTCTTGGGTCAAAGTAAGTCTTGTGAATGAACATAGAGTCAACTCTAAAAAAGTATACTCTACGTTTACGGGAAAAGAGATGAGAATACTCAGTAGCAGATGAAGAAGAGGTAGAGTTAATGCAGCTGTCACAGACTCCAAACATGGCTCTGAGAGCAGTAGAGCCCACGTGCTAGCCTTGCTCTTGCCCTTGCTGTTGCTGTTGCTGTTATGGTCTCTACAGCTGTGCCAGTGACAAGAAGCAAGTATCGAAATGTAGATACTAGACTTTCCATCCCATTCTGATGATCATGCTCAAGATTCTCTCAAAACACACTTCACTGAACAATGCTAAAGAAGGAAGATAGGAAATTTGACCTTTATTTTGATTTGGAAAACCTTTAGGTTGATTGGGAAATAACCAAGTGCTTTTCTTAGTCTGGAATAGCAACTTTGAAACTACTTGGCATGGAAATCTCTCTCCCCAAACCAGAATGTGGCCTTTTGTGAATAATACCCCCAAAAAGTGAACTCTTGGTGAAGATAATGATATTTTTTAGATATTAAATAAAACATATTTATTTTTCAGATAATCCAGAAGATAATATTCAATGACAAAATCTGACTACATTTTGTAACTCATATCACATGTACAATAGTACATCCATTTAAGTTAGCAGAAGAACATTCGATTACAAGTATTACAGGATAATTCACCTAAATACCAACTTCAGTAATTAAAATTTCAAAATATTTTTATTAAAAAATATTAAAGAAGCTTCTGGTTTGCTTGTAGTTTAAAGAATTTCTTGAAACCAACAGTATATTTACAGAAAATTCCTTTTGGACTATATTTTAGACATGATCACAAGAGAAGTAAAATGTGAAGAGGTATGAAAAGGGTTGCCCACTAAAAATTCTCTAAGCTTGTTATCAACAATTTACATGGGATCTTTCTAAGCCTTTCAGTTGTTCCTAGTTATTACAGGAATTTTGGCTACCTTTTATGTTTCATTTTTTGACAGAACTGAATCTGCCAAGGACCTTCTTGACATGAGGTGCATCACCTGAGGGAAGTGTGGTAGGTTGATGGGATGGGACAAATTCTGTCAGGATAGAAGTTAGGTTTTTCTAAGGGATTTTTTCACTAGTTCTTAACTACTTGACTAATTTTTAACTAGTGACTTCTTCTGCCTCAAGATTAAAAAAAAGAGTTTATGTGAACACCATATTAGTAAAATTATATTTTATAAAAAGTTTCATTAAATTATATGTTAGATTTAGTATCAAAAAAGGAAAACCCAAGAAATCTTTAAGACAATTTTTCTATAGCTATTAATCACCAACCTAGATTTTTACACTATTCTAGATTTAATACTTTATAGATTTCCTTTTCTTCTGCAGTACACACTAAATTATATACTCAAAGGTCATTTTCATCTTAAGCTCTATTTCTTTCTTTCTTTCTTTTGTTTCTTCTTTGTAATAGCTAAATGTCTTAATTGCATTTGGTCTGATGGAAAAGTGTCCTGATACTTATATGGGAGGCACCCCAGTGGATGCACTTTTCTAAACAAAGTCTCTGACACTATTCTCAATTAGTTAATGATCTGCCTGTAATGAGGACCATGAAGTTAAATTGGGACTACTTATAGTTAACAGCATTTTGATAAACTCTTCTATTCTATACATCTGTCTAGATTTAATTGTTTGTGTTGAACAGTTGCTGATGAAGCAGTTTTTGTTCTTCAAATCCCTCGTCTACCAGATTTAAAAACTATATCAACCTTATAAACAAGACGCGGGCATGTCCAGCTCTCAACATTTGCCGTAATTATGCCTAACCTTAGAGAACCTGTAACAAAATAGCAACATGGACATCTCATATTTTAGTAAGTTCAATGATTATTAGAATTGTGGTGTGAATTTTTGAGTTCTTAGAAAAATGCAGTATTTTACTTTTCTTTACTAAATGAACTGTTGAGAATAGTATGTTTGATTGATAATGCAAGTGGGAAGTTATATCTTGCATGTAGTTTTAACAAAAAGGCATAAAGAGTTAGTTGGGGTTTTTTGTTGTTGTTTTGTTTTGTTTTTTAGATCCTAGTAAGTCATGAGGGATATAAAATATGGCAGGTTTCCTCTTGTGGTGCTTAATCCTTACCTTAAAGTGATATTGCCTCTACTTAAGACTCTTAAGTTTTTTAACAATAACTCACTTTTGAAAATAATAATATGTGTATTTTGGACTAGCCATGGGACTTTTGATACATTTTATCTTTCTTGACAATTTGCTTACATTGTAATCAGTCAAAAACAGTCCTAGAGAAAATAGGTTCTATTTGGAAAATAGGCTTTATTTAGAAAAATAGGAGACTTTTAAGTAATTTATTTGGAAAATAGGCTCTATTTTGGAAAAATAGGCTTTATTTTGGAAAAGTGGGAGACCTTAAGTAATTTGAATCCAGTGTTCAAATCATAATTTCATTCCCATGTAATGGAAATCTAGGCATCTCTTTGGGTATCATATCATTTCTTACATATTCCCTACCACACATGAAGCAGAAATTAATTAAGTTTCATACCCAATATGACCCACATGAACAATATTTAGGAACCCTCTCAAGTATCTTGCAATCTACATATGGTAGCTGAATTCATGTGCTACATACCTACATAAACACATGTTTATTCTTTAAAATTCCTTATCAGAAATATTAGAAATAAAATGCCAAAAAATATTTGAGTATGGCTGGAATTTTATAATAAAAGCCCTGATAGACTTAGCTATCATGGTGGCTACTAAATTATATTATAAAACTTGACTTGTTATTTAAAATGCATAGCTATGTTGAAAATTAGTTCAACTACATATTAAGACACACTACAAAGCAAAACATTATTTAATAACTTTAAAGACTTTGATTATGAACTGAAAATACAAGTGCGATACTATAATATAGCATTGAACACATACTTTTTAAATATATTGACATAAAAGGCATACAATATGAGTATGTTGAGTTCACCCATTGATTTATTAAAAAATACCTAAAAGAGGGTTAAATATATTTAATTTTTTAAAATATAATTTATAAATATGTCATCTGTCATCATATTTTTAATAGTGAGTGTTAGATACAGATATGGATAGGGTCAGGATATATAACCTTCCCTACACTATAATTTAAAGTATACCATGCCATTCCTAAGCAGGTTCTTCCAAAATTACTGTTCACATCAAACTCACTTTGTTCTACTGTCACTAAATAAGCAGATTTGGAGGAAAATTGCACCCTTTCAAACATCAGTATAGTCATTCTGTGGTCCTTTCTTTACAGTCAGATATAAGAAGCTAAGGAGTTGTCTTATTGACCACCTCAGGGGAGATGCTGTTGCAATTAAGATTTTTTTTTCAGAAGGTTTTCCTTACTTTAACACTAAATATTTTCATCGTCATCATCATTATGTTATTATTACTTAAATCTTTTACTCCCTTATGTGAGGTTTTATTCTTGATTGTTTTACATTGACTGCTCAAAAGGAAACTTGACTCATTTACTCTTTTGAACAAATGGAGACAACTGTACTTGAACAACAGTAAAAAAGAAGAAAAATAAAGACTTAAAAAATATATCCAATGCATCTTTATATTCAAAGTCCAAGATACTTCATTTTAAACAACTCTATAAAAATTTCTCCATACCATTTTAGAATTCCCTGAAATTTATTTGTATTTTATTTTCCAGAGCTAAATCTTGAATATTAAATACACTTTAACCCCAATCTTAAGATTGATCCTTTTTTTTTTTCTGACAATCCAAAAACTAGACAGTATATGTCTGCACATACAATGTACATGTGTAGCTCTCTTCTTCTTTGGTAATCACTTTATTATACTTTTTATATTGTGTTATTGAGTTTCATTTGCTGCTGACATAAAACCTTTCTCAATGGTTTACACAGAATTGATCATGTATCTTATGCAATAAAATCTCAGAGTTTTAAAGTCCAGGCCTGGGAGAATCCAAGAAAGTGGTGAAGAAGGGAGAAGCTGCAGTCACCTCCTTCAAAAACTAAACTGGAATTATGACTAAATTATAGTAAAATTATCCTGACTAAGCAACTGAAGATAATTTTTATAACCAAGGATTTCAATTAAACACACACACACACACACAGACTGGTAGAAAGGGTGAAAAAACCTGGTCCCACACTCGCGCGTAGCTGCTGAGATTTCAGGAGGCTATCTCAGTCATTGGACTTTCTGCCTCAGAACTATGAGTTCAAAATCTCAAGCTGGGCTCTGTAACCCAGAGCATTAGAGCCTTGAAGAAGACATTTAACAACTGGCTGTGAAAAACAGTGGGGTTTCTGTCCATGAGAGAGGTAGAGGAATGTGCTAGAGACACAGGCACCTTCTTGAAAGGCCAACACAAAAAATTTCATTTGCCACCACTCACCCTAGACTTTAGCAGTATATGTTCTACAGGAGCACCTAAATATATAAAGTAAATTTTAATGGACATAAAGAGAGAGATCAACAGTAATGCAATCATAGTAAGAAATTTTAACACCCCACTGACATCCATGGATAGATTTTCTAGACAGAAAACCAACAGGGAAATAGTAGCTTTAAATGATACAATATATCAGCAGGATCTAATTGGTATCTTCTGAGGATATCACACAAAGCTTCAGAGTATACAGTTTTAAGTGCAAAAATAGTATTTTTCATGATGGAGCACATGTTACAACACAAAACAAGTTTCAATAAATTTAAGAAGATTCAAACCATATCAAGCATCTTGGAAAATAATGGAATGAGACTATAAATCAATCACAAGAAAAAAAATGAAAAACACACAGAGACATGGAGGCTAAATAACATGCTACTAAACAATGAATGGGTTAACAATGAAATCAGGGGGAAATCAAAAGATCAATTAAAACAAATGAAAATGATAACACAACAACCCAAAATCTATGTGACACAGTGAAAGCAATCCAAAGAGGAAAATTCATAGCATTACAGGCCCACCTCAAGTAATCAGAAAATTTTCAAAAAAACAATCTAGCTTTATACTTAAAGGAAGTAGAAAAAGAACTGCAAGCAAAACCAAGGTGAGTAGAACAAAGAAAATTATAAAGATTAGAGCAGAAATAAATGAAGTAGAGTCTAAAAGAGAATACAAAGGCACAAGTAAACCAAGAGCTGGTTCTCTGAAGAGATTAACAAGATTAATAAATCTTTAACCAGACTCATCAAGAAAAAAATAGTGAACCCAAATAAATAAAACCATAAATTAAAGAGGACACATAACAACTGACACCATAGACATACAAAGGATTGTGAGAAAATATTACACAAAACATTATGCCAACAAATTGGAAATCTGAATTAAATGAATAAATTCCTAGAAACATTCAGTCTTCTAAAGCTGAATCAGGAAGAATCAGAGAATCTGCACAAAGTACAACTAATGAAATGGAAGCAATAATCAAAAATGCCCTAAAAACAAAAATCTTTGACTGGATGGCTTCAGAAGTGAGTTTTCCTACCCACTTAAAGAAAAAAATCCACCACCTACCTTCTTCAAACTATTCCAAAGTATATAAGAGGAAGGAAGACATCCAAACTCATTTAATGAGACCGGCACTATCTTAATTCCAAAACCAAATAAAGACACTACAAAGAAAGAAAATTATAGGCCAAACGTCTGATAAACATAGATGGTAAAATCTTCAACAAATATTAGCAAACTAAATTCAGTAATACATTAAATAGTTCACACACCATGATCAAGTGGGATTTATTCATGGATACAAGGTTGGTATAATATCTTCAAATCAAAAAACATGACACAACACATAAACAACATGAAAGATAAAAAACACATTACCATATCAATAAATGCAAAAAAAGAATTAATAAAATCTAGCACCCATTATGATAAAAACTATCAGAAAAGTGGGAATAGAAGGAACATATCTTAATGTAACAAAGGTCATATATGAAAAACCCACTGACATCATTTACTCAATGATCAAAAACTAAAAGCATTTTCCTTAATATTGAGAGCAGGACAAGTATATCCAATTTCACTACTTGTATTCAACATAATACTGGAATTCCTAGCCACAGCAATCAGACAAGAAGAATAAATAAATGGCATTCAAATTGAAAAGGAAGTAATACTGTTATTATTTACAGATGATACGATACTATATATAGAGAATCCTAAAGATCCCACAAAAACAATTCTAGAATGACAACAGAATTTATCAAAGTAGCAGGATATGAAATCAATATCCAGAAATCAGTTGTGTTTTTATATACAAATAATAACTATAAGTAAGGGAAAGTAAAATAGCAATTTCATTTATAATTGCATAGAAATAAATACCTAGGACTAAATGTAACCCTAGATATAAAGACTTATATTCAGAAAATTACAAGTCATTGAAGAAAGACATTGAAGAAGATACAAATAAGTGGAAGTAAACACTCTGTTCATGGATAGAAAGAATTAAAATTATGAAAATGTCCATATTTCAACAATCTATAGATTCAATGTAATTACTATC
This sequence comes from Carollia perspicillata, assembly GCA_004027735.1. Taxonomy (NCBI): domain Eukaryota; kingdom Metazoa; phylum Chordata; class Mammalia; order Chiroptera; family Phyllostomidae; genus Carollia; species Carollia perspicillata. The sequence goes on along the minus strand of PVKM010029333.1, from coordinate 6,645 downwards.
AAGATATCAATGGCATATTTCACAGAACTAGCACAAATATTTCAAAAATTTGCATGGAACCACAAAAGACAACAAATTGCCACAGAAATCTTGGGGAAGGAGAACAAAGTTAGAGGAATCCCATTACTTGATATCTTTCTATATTACAAAGTTATGTATCAAAATAGCACGGTGCTCTTGAAAAACAGTCATGTAGATCAATGGAACAGAAAAGATAGCCCTCCCAAAAAAAAACCCACACCTTTATGGTCAATTCATATTTGACAGAGGAGGCAAAAGCATGCAATGGGCTAAATATGGTTTATTCAATAAATAGCATTAGAAAAATTGGATCCACACATGCACAGAAAATGAAACTAGACCACTTTCTTACATTATACACAAGAATGAAGTCCATATGGATTAAAGACTTAAATGTTAGACTCAAAACCATAAAATTCCTAGAAGAAAACATAGGCAGTAAAATCTCAGACATTTCTCATAGCAATATTTTTTCTGCTATATTGCCCTAGGCAATAGAAACAGAAGAAAAAATAAATGAATGGAATTACAGCAAACTAAAAGGATTTTTCACAGCAAACAAACCATCAAGAAAAGACTACTCACTGATTTGGAGAACATATTTACCAATGATACATGTAGGAAGGGGTTAATATCCAAAATTTATAAAGAACTTATATAACTCAACACCAAAAACTGAACAATCCAATTAAAAATTAAACAAAGGACCAGAATAGACACTTCTCCAAAGAGGACATGCAGACAACCAATAGACATAAATAGATGTTCAATGTCACTAATCATCAGAAAAATGCAAATTAAAACCATCATGAGACATTACCTCACACCTGTCATAATGGCTATCGTCAGTAAATAACAAACAAGTGGTGGAGAGGATGTGGAGAAAAGGGCGCCCTCGTGCACTGTTGGTGGGAATGCAGCCTGCTGCAACCACTGTGGAAAGCAGTATGGAGATACCTCCAAAAATTAAAAATGGATCTGCCTTATGACCCAGAGATTTCATTTCTGAGACTATATCCAAAGAAACCCAAAACAGTAATTTAAAAGATAATATGCACCTCAATGTTTTTTGCAGCATTATTTACAATAGCTAAGATTTGGAAGCATCCCAAGTACCATGCATAGATAAGTGGGAAAAAAGCTGTAATATATTTATACAATAGAATACTACTAAGCTACAAAATGAATGAAATCTTATCCTTTACAATACAATGGATAGACCTGGATAATATTGTGCTAAGTGAAACAAGCCAGTCAGAGAAAAACAAGAACCATATAACTTCATTTATTCGTGTAATCTAATGAACAAAGTAAACTAACTAAAAAAATAGAAACAGAATCATGCATTCAGGGAACAGACTGGCAGCTGTCAGAGAGGAGGGGTGTTGCTGGACTAGGTGAAAAAGGTGAAGGGATTAAATAAAAAAATCTTAGACACAAACAAAAATATAGTGATTACCAGAAAGAAAGAGGGCTAGGGGAGGTGGTAGTGGATATAGAGGAATAAATGATGATAGAATGAGATTTGACTTGGGGTGAACACACAATACAATATAGAGATGATGTGTTATAGAATTGTACAGCTGAAACTTACATAATTATATAACCAATGTTACTCCAATAAATTCAATACAAATTTTAAAAGACTGTATATATATGTATACATAAGTAAAGTCTAGGCTTAATATGATCAAAACAATTGATTCACATAACACGTGTGTATCAGACACTATTCAAAATTTATTACATATTAATACTCAGCATCAAGCAAATATATACTATCATTACTTCTGTTTGTTTGGATGATAACACACATATGAATAGAATGATAATACCTTGCTTATAGTCACCCAGCTAGTAAGTACTGGGGCTTAGATTTGAACTCAGGCATCTCCGTGCTAGAATTTATGCTCTTACTAGCCACACTGTAGCTGTACAATGACATTGAGTCTCCAGGCACCTCCGTCCTTGGGTTGTAGCACAACTTGCACATGGCTATTTTTTCATGGTATTAATATCAATACACAGGACATTGCATGCCAAGCATAAGGCCCATGTTCCAGGCAAAAAGTAGAGAGCAGAGGTGTGCTCTATAGTTGTGACACTATCAGCTATTTCCAGCCTCTGATTTACTCAAAGGCCTCTGTCTATGAACATGGACAGGGTTTTGCTCTGTCAAAATGACTTAATTAGATCTCTGTGCACCAGAATCAGCCATTTTTTAATTTTACAAATCAAGTATGAATTTAGTAAGCCAGCCATGTCCTGTGGTGTGAGCAATTTCAGGCTAAATGAGTCTTCATTAGGGAGACCTCTAGGTCACACCATTCTGATTACCACTCTGATCTTGTTTCCTATTAATGTAGCTGTGATCACTTTAACTTTTGCTTCCATCATTTACATTACAAAAGGAAACTGACTTCTATGGCAGCAATAGCTGCTCTGTGTACTATTGGCTTATAGGTAATAAATTGGCACTGTCGCGTTCATACTATCCTTATTAATGATTTGCAAAACCTCAGAGAAATGAATACATTCTGGGAGCTCTTCAAGGATATAGTTTGGGATAAATAAGTGGGTGCTTCTGATATATATACTCCAAAATTACTTTATTATTAATTCTTAGAATTTTCTCTTCTATTTCACCTGAGAACCTCTTGCAACATGACAGTTTTGGTGCCCAGTCACACAATTTAAGTAGAATTCCAGGATGCAGAGACTGGGCATCAGTAATTTTCTTTCTTTTTTAAAAGGTTTTTATTATTTATTTTTAGACAGAGGGGAAGGGAAGGAGAAAGAGAGGGGGATAAACATCAATGTGCAGTTGCCTGTCATGTGCCCTCCTATGGGGTGCTGGCCCACAACCCAGGCATGTGCCCTGACTGGGAATTGAACCAGCGACACTTTGGTTCACAGGCCTCTGCTCAATCCACTGAGCTACAACAGCCAGGGCGGCATCAGTAATTTTCTAATAGTACTTGAGGTGACTTCACATGCATCTGACTTTACTGGGAGTGTGGCATCATTGTACACACTGAACCTAATTCACATGGTCAATAACCACATCTAATTCATATCTACTAAGACTAGCATTCTTATTTAGAACTATTGAGTGTAGACTAAGTATCAGCTACTGCTTTAGGTTCTTAGGATAGATCACTGAACAACAATGAAACACATAGGCAATCCAGAATTTTTGATAAACACACTTTATTGAGAAGTTTAGCCTATCTAAAATATATTTGTATTTTCTTGGTTCAGCATCCATAAATCATTTCTACAATATTTTCCAGGTTTCATCTATGGTAAATGAATAGCCTCATCTAGTTCATTTAGTAGGAAATTCTAGGATATACTACAATCTTACTCTAGTTTTATATCTGCAGACTTTCAGGTACAGTGTGAGGAGGGTGAAAATGGCAACACTTTTCAAGGAAATTGTCTCAATAAAGGTCCTACAGTAATTTAGGAGCTGGAAACAATAAAGTAAAATCTTTAGTTCAGTGCTCATCTTTTCTATCATGGTCATGCACATGATATTCTTTAAATACACACACACACACTCAAGTATATATGTATATGTATATATGCATATATACATATTCTTTAATTAGGCATATACTTATATACACACATATGTACACATATGTGTGTACATATATAAGTATATATGCATTCTTTAAGCATATATACACTTAAGTATATATGTATATGTATATATGCACACATACACATTATTCAAGTAGATATACTTATATATACATATACACACATATGTGTGTACATATATAAGTATATATGCATTCTTTAAGTATACATACATGCTTAAGTGTATATGTATATATGTATATGTACACATATACATATAAGTATACATATACATATACTTAAATATATGTATTAATATGTAAATACATACAAATATATGTATACATACAACTATATATGTATGTGTGTATGCATATATATAATTGTTCTCTGCCTCTGAGTAATTAGAGTTTCTAGATTTTGTTGTTTTTGTTGCACTTATTTTTTATTTGTTTTTGCCATTTTTTTCATGCTCGGTAAAGTCAGAATCAATCAGCTTACCTCACATTCCTTGACTACCCTGTGCTACTCACTTTGTCCTCCATCAACAGTCTCTTGGTTTCCTGAAGACTTATGCATACTCCTTTCCATATCACAGAAGAGAATTTACCCATACCCTCAGTGGCACGTGTTAGTAAGTGTCCTGTCTGCTATTAGTGTGGAAGATTTCGTACACATTCTCAAATAGATCACATGACCAGTCTGAGAAACTCAGTTTCTGTGAAGTTTTGTGGTTGACATCCTATTCTAGGACAAATTTCTGTCTTGATTAGGGTTTTTAGTTGTATGCTAAAGAAGCTGATCCTAGCTGATTAAGCTGATAAAAATATGTAAAGTATAGTAAGAAAGGCACAGATATGTTTAAAGCTGAAGAACCAGGTTAAAGAATAAGCTGCCAGAAATAAATGGCTATAAATGTTAATCTATAGAATTGGCTCTAGGATTTCAAAATGCTACAGTGTCAGGACGTCAATTTGTTGTCAGGACTTGGATTTACTGCTTCTGCTAACAAAAATGCTTCTTCTATGTCAGAAACTCAACTTTGTAACCATTAATATGTTCAGATTTGGACATCCTTTGCTACAAACATCAGTAAAATGGAATCCTCAAGGAATCTCCTTTGTAAATTGGATTCTTCTGAATTTAAAACCCGAACAAATGATTGTGATAGAAGTTGCCTAGCTTTCATAACTGTAAATTAGCCCCAGGAGCAGCTAGAAAAGATCTTCAGAACTCTGTAGCTTCTCCTTTGGGAATTAAGGATTCATAAGCATAGAAATCTTACAGACATAGCAAGGATGGTGAAATGGTGAATAATGTGGTTCCTCTGTGATCCTGCAGACTTGGATTGGTGATAACTTTTCTGCGATCTCAAGAAGGGGAAACTGGAGCCTTGTATAACCAGCACAAAGCTACTCATCTGGGCTCCCTAGGCAAGTCTCCACAAACCTGCAAGCTCTGAAGGTCTACTCTCCCACTGGCACCTGGACTCCTACTGTATACACATAATTGACTGCTGAAGGCTTGTTCACCAACCTGTATTCTAGAGCATGGTTTGCTGCTTAGTGACAGTAAATTTTTTAAATATAGATTTTAAAAAACTTAAGCGAATCTGAATGGAAGAATGCTTTAGTAAATTAAAGCCAGAGTGTTCTTACATGAAGCTACTAAATTAATTTAACAGTATCTTTGATTATAACATGGAATGTATTTACAGAGTGTACAAATGAAAAGTATACATTGTAGAAGAGTATGTACATTATACTATATATTAGAGTATACATTATAAAATAATATGTAGTACTTGGTAACACTTTCAAGTATTTGTATTTTATGTATCCTTAGCTATGAGACCAAAAGAATAAGCATTAAAATATTTACAATGCTATTGCCTCTGTGGCCAGATTAAGGGTAATTTTCTTTTAAACTATTTTTAATTGTATATTTAAAGATTTCCTCATTAAACATGACCTACTTCTAAGTGGGTTATCATTTTAAATGAGGTTAATTTATTCTCATGGAATTGACTTTTGGAAATATAAACTATAAATGTTTGCTTCCCATTAAACAGGAATGCTCATAATTTTTGTTTAGAGTCATTGCTGTAGTTAATACTAGCTTCACCAGCAAACCTACCCTGCTGAGGTAGATGTCACCTACAGACATCAGTCCCCTGAGTAAAATAGTAGCTTAATAAATGACAGTAAAATGTAGTGAAGAGAAGCTTTTTACAGTTTATTAACTCACAAATGACAAACAAATGTACTGTTTTATGGACTATTGTAATGTGTTTTATGGACTTGCATAACCTTGGATTAATAGTTGCCTCTTTTCTTGAAAGATGTTAGTTTATCATTCTGGGGTGAATTTCTCTTTTGATACACACTTTCAAAACTCTGTGTGACTCTGGGGAAGACCTGGCTTGACCTTTGCTTTCATTGAAACTCTCTTTGTCTCCTCACATGCACTCAATTAAACTCTTTGTTCCCTTTCTCCTTTCCATTATTGTCATCAATAACACTAGAAACTCCCATCTTCATTTTCTCAGGTAATTGAACTGGTGAATTATTTTCACATTAATCTGGATTTTTTTTTCACTGAACCTTCTCCTCGATGCAACTTCCATCCCTAATGTCTTTTATCTTCTTTCCATAATTAAATTGGACATAATTTCTTAGAATCTTGAAAGTGGAAGATTGGAAAGGCATCATTGCTTTCCACAAGGTCAATGGAAGCTTAGTACACTTTATTTTTGTTAGTATATTCCTACATTTTTTATGTTATACTTTTTTTAAGAACCTGGAATTAATAAATAAGATATTTGCTAGTCTTCCTGTTTTTGCACATTTACTTCTGCCAGTAGCAATTGGTAGTAGAGATAACACATAACAAAAAAATTCAAAAGGACCACATGAGCAATGGAATTTTATATTTAACAAAAGTTATAAAATTATTAAATCACAATGTGCAGTTTCTTTAAGAATTTTTGAGATATTATTATCTTATGATGTATCCTTGCTTTATAGCTGGTTATGT
>PVKM010029332.1:0-17820 GCA_004027735.1 Carollia perspicillata | reverse complement strand
AAAAAGGGGCCACATATCAAAATGCCACCAATGCCCAATTTCAAATCAATTATGTCTATATTATCTACATTATCCCAGCAGGCTTGGTGGTCTCGTCTTTCAGTGGGACACCTGCTTTCGTCACCCTGGCTTCTCCCACTGAGCCCCATAACCCTGTCACTGACCATGTTATTATTTAAGAGCACTGTGATTTTTAAAAGGCTGTGTGGGGGGTCATGTTTAAGCCATTGTCAGTTGCTGTTATAATTACAGGATTGTTTTCTAGTGAAAGCTTTTTTGGCAGATTTCCACCCAAAGGCTAAAACTTGCATCCGAGTACATTTTCATTAAGCTATGGGCTTTTTAAATTCTAAAATAAGATTTAACTCCTTTGTTTGGTTTTAAATAATGTTAGCATTATTGAATTCCATAACTATCAATAGGGGTTTCCAAATTCATTTAAAAATCAATTAACTTATTCTCTTAAAGACTGCCACAAATCAGGACATTAAATCATATATGCATTTAGTGATGTTGGATAATAAAATAAGTACATAAAATGTAGTATTTTTCTGAACATTTTTAATGAAAAAAGTTTATAAATGACCTATGAGTTTATTTAAAATTCATGTTATACCTTGTGATCAGTAAGTAGTAGGCCTATAGTTATGACTATGTGCATAAATAGTTCCAAATAAATAAGAGAATAATTTCTCTGAGAGAAATTTTACTTTTATTCTTAATTAACTACATATAAGAGAAAGTTAATAGATTTATAACAAAGATAATTTAGTAATCAAAATTTAAAAGGTTATGCTACATATGTAATGAGAAAATATTAAAAAATGATCTGTTCTCAGAATTTTGGTTAATATATTTTAGTCTGTACCTATGTATGCTAAAAGGAGAAAAAAGTTAACACCAACATCCTGAAAATAAAAATTACTCATTATATAAATAATTTGATCAAAATTATCTTCTAATTAAAAGCTCAGCAACAGATATAAATGAGTAAAAGTAAAGCCCAAATGAAAAACCACAGACCTAAGACTACCTGACAACAAGATAACAATTAGAAAATTAGAGGTGCAAATTTTTAAACAGAGAGCTCATACGTACTTCTAAAATAGGTTGTTTGTGTGACTTCCAACATTTTAAAAGATGATTTACATATAATCGAAGCATATTTGTGTAGACACATGCATATACACTTTCAAATATTGAGATTGTTATAAGGGAAATGCAACTCAAACCCACAATGAGACAGCACCTCATACCTGCTAGAACATTTATTATCAATAAGAAAAGAAATGAAGGTGTTGGAAAGGATGTGGAGAAAATGGGACCCTCATTCACTGCTGGTGGAAAGATGAACTGGTGCAGTCACTATGAAAAACAGTATGCAGATGGCTCAAAAAATAGAGTTACCACATGACCCAGCAATCCCTCTTCTGGGTACCTACCTAAAAAAACTGAAAACATTTATTTGAAAAGATATAAACTCCTATGTTCATTGCAACATATTCTCTGTGGCCAAGACCTAAAAACAGGCTAAGAGTCCTTTGACATATGACTGGATAAAGACGATGTGGTACATATACATAATAGAGTACTACTCAGCCATAGAAAGATGAAATATTGCCATTCATGACTACAGGGATGGCTCTTGAGGGTAGCAAGCTAAGTGAAATATGTCAAATGGAAGAGATCAAGAACCGTATGATTTCTCTCATATGTGGGATATAAAACCAAAAGCAACAAATGAACGAACAGAACAAACTCACAGACACAGACAACAGTGTGGTGGTTACCAGCGGGGAAGTGGGGTTGCACGAAGATGAAGAGGGCGTGTGGGTCAACCACCGTATAGGACACGGAAGAAGACTAGTCTTTGGATGGTGAGCACACAATGGGGTATGCGGATACTGCATTTAAGAATTGTGCATTTGAAATACGTATGATGTTATTAACCAATGTTACCCTCAGAAATTTTTTTATGTTTATTTAATATGTAGGCAATGGTTCAAAGACTGAGACAAGTTGCTTCACCTCAACCTAAGACTCAGTTTCCTTGTTTGCAGAATGGTACCCATATAAATTAAAATTATGGGATAGTTGTGATGCTTTTACATCAAACTCAAAGGTCCAGGAATTGAAGAAAATAACAGTTTCACATGTCTATGTACCAAAACTATTTAAGCCTGTATGTGATGGCATTCAATCCATATAACAGCTCCTATAAAACCTTTGATGGAAGCTCCCTCATTCACCACCTCTATGCTCATAAACCAAATTAATGATCTTCTGTGTTTTCTCAGTAAAACATACTGGCTAATGTCCCTGACACTCTAAAGACTTCCTGGGCACCTCTCCTACTATAAATGGAGTTACACAAATATAAGGGTCAGTTGTCTATCCCCAGTTCTAGAAAGCCAAGTCAAATGCTTCATAAAGATTCTATAAACGTGACTCATTACTGAAACAAGCGCTAATACATTAGAAGAGTACAAACTTTATAAGCAGTTGATGCTTAAGTTTTATAAAATTAAATGCTATCATTCCATAGTCCATCTTTTACTTGTAAAATGAATAAAGGTAATCAAATCTTTAATTATTAAGCAATTGCAAGAACCAGAGAGAAAGCTTTACATTGAGCAGTTGCACCAACGGGCAGACACTTGGTTATACTGCAATATGTGAAACATGAGCTCATGTGCTTCTTTAACAAGGTACAAGGACTTCACAGTATAGTAGAATGCTGCTACTGTATTTGATTAGTTTGTGATATAATATATATTATATATATGATGTAATATATATACATAATATAAAATGTATTTCATAAACAAAACCACAAAAAACGCAAACCATATACAGCATTGTGATGTTGTCTGTGAAATAATCTCTATTTACATGGAATTTTTCACCCACACTCCAGAGAAGGAAACTACCATTTAAACTCAGCTGTGCCACCTGACTTGGTAGCAGTGATGCGTAGCAGTGAAGTAGGAGTTTAGATTAGTACCTGAGGGTGGACTGGTAAGAAGGAACGTTCCTTTTAGAAATTTAGGGTTCAATTTAATGAAATAAGTGTCTGTTAAATTAATTAAACTAGAAGGTATAGACTGATGTGGCTCTAGTGCTGTGGTGGCCTATGTAAGCAAACCCAAATCTTAGCTTGTTAATGCCTCAGGAAGACCTTGACCTGGTAGGTCAGTTGGTTAGAGTATCGTCTCAATACACCAAGGTTGTGGGTTCCATCCCTGATCAGGGCACACACAAGAATCAACCAATGAGTATATGGATAAGTGGAACAATAAACCAATGTTTCTTTTTCTCTCTCTCACACTCAAATTTTATTTTTTAATTGATTTCAGAAAGTGAGAGAGGAAGGGAGACAGAGAGAGAGAGTAAGCAACATCAATTTGTTGTTTCACTTATTTGTGCATTTATTAGTTGATTCTTGTATGTGCCCTGCCCAGGGATCGAACTCTCCTCCTTGGTGTTTAAATTTTTTAAAATTGCAGGCTGTAAATTATCTTCTATTTGAATGAAAGTGTTTGTAAAAAAAACATTGTTTGCAATAGTCTAAATCGCAGATTCCTTATTGCTTCACCTATCTTAAAAATGCGGTGTTTTATCTTACTTCCTTTCCCCAATGTCAGACGGTTTGCCCTAATCTATACGCGTATTTCAGGGAAGAACCGTGAGTCTCTGCTTGTAATAATGTAAGTAGATGAAGGAAAGAAAAAATGGTAATGCTATGGGTGAGAGAGAGAGAGAGAGAGGGAGAGAGAATCAGCTTTTTAAAAATATGTCATTGTTTCTGAAACAAGAACAATGGACACTGACTACAACCGGCTTAATTAATCTCCAGATACGGCCTCAAGTATTGCCCCAGATTCAGGCTGACATTTGTTGACAGCGTAAGACATTTGACTCTTGGGAATCTATTGTTTAGTTTGGCCTTAAATTTGTCACAGTTACAAATCACAGGACTGCAGGTTTTCAGAGAATCAGTGATTTGAGTCGGAATGGAACAGTATTTCTAGATCACAGAATATTTCTATGTATATATATTCCTAATAGAATACTAATAATGCTCATATAATTTCTTTACATGTAGGAAAGACACTTCTAATTTCAGATCGAGACAATAATACCAAGCAAAGGTAAATAACAAGGGGAAAACACCAGTAGTTTATTATTTTTTTAAAATCCTCACCCGAGGAGGACATGTTTAGAGAGAGGGGAAGGGAGGTAGAGAGAGAGAAACATTGATGTGGGAGAGAAACATGGATCGGTCGCCTCTTGTACGCACTCTGGCCTCAGACTGAACCTGCAACTGAGGCATGTGCCCCAACTGAAAATCAATCCTGTGACCTTTTAGTTTCTGGGATGATGCTCCAACCAACTAAGCCACATGACCCAGGGCATTACCAGTAGTTTTTAAAGTACAATTTTTGCAGTCGATGGTTCTAACGTCATGTTCCTGGATGTTTTCCTGATGCTTCCTTTAGATTCTGCTTTGCTCTCGGTTGAAACTTCAGTTATATGATCTGTTTGTTATTGCTGAATGTATGAGCCTGACTCAGTAAAATCAACCCATTGCTGGTGATACAGAAGGAAAAAGACCTTCAGTTTTGCCAGTTAAAGAAAGGAGAGGAGTTTGAACTAAACTAGGATTTCTGTAAATGTTAATGTTGTTTCTACAAAATAGCATGAAATGACCATCAGTTTAAATGCCTTGAGAAGTTGAACTGAGAACAGTGGTCTTTACATTCCTCACAGGAAAAGCGTGAATAACTTGTCATATTGTGTGTGTAGGTGTGTGTAAGGGGGAGGGCTGGAAATTACAGTGCAAAAAATATGTTCCCCCAATAATAAAATGGGATAACAGTATGTCAAAATAATATATGAGTTAGAATATTTCTAGGTGCTTAACAATTTTCTTTTCTACCTGTAAATCATGTCGCTGAATACAAACAACACCAGCTACATAGTGGACAATGGATATCAAAGATGTTCCTATTCATACAGTCAGCACCCATCAATACCTAGAAAATGACAGACATACAAGAAATACTAAACTATTTTTGCTGATGGATGGATATGAAGCTGTCAGTAAACCGCATTATAAATGATATGGTATTTCAAGAAATATCTTTTCACAATAGGTATCTTAGAAATATACAATTTTAGACATTGAGAGATAATAGTAAAATTACACATGCAGATTTGTGAGGGGATCAGAATAAATGTTTGCCTTTTCCCTTTACCTAATTACACTGTTTAAACTATATACATACAGAGATAGTGATTCCTAAAGAGTAAGTGGGTAGGAATAGTGGGGTTAGGGTTTGGGGCACCTAATGGTACTTGAGTCATTGCAGGAGGAATAATTCTAACAAAAACTGCTGAAGGCAAAAGAATGATGCATTCCTAATGGAAGATGGGAGCTTGACCCCAGCTTCCCCGGATTCTCTTCTTCTAAAAAAGGTGTCCACTACAGGCAGGCTCACACACTGTGTTTGCTGAAAGATCTTGGTGGGGCATTAATTTTTCCTCTGTCAGCATGGGCTGTAAGAAAAAGCACACTGTTGAATAAGGAAAAGAGTTGGAGGAAAAGCACATGTGTGAGTGGAACCTGCAATGGTTACAAGGGAGATAGGATTGCCAGACATCTGGGTTGGGGGTTTCTGTGCAGTGCAGTGGGATTGACTAGACAACCATGAATTCTTGGGTGAGTAGCGGCTTCTCCGATAAAAGGGTGGATGGCTCAAAAGACACCCAAACTGCTCCAACATGGGCCAGACTTTCATCCATAATCTTAAATTGCTCTGCTGAGTAGAAAAGAAAAATAGCATGGGATGTAAATTTTTTCTTAAAGAGGCAACTTTCAGATTTTCTTATAAGCTGCAAATGAGAAAAAAAAAAAGAAGAAATGAAAAAGCTCCCATTATGGTATAAATTGTGTCCTCTCCAAAATTCATATGTTGAAACTCTAACCTCTAGTACCTCAGAGTGTAACAGTCTTGGAGACAGGGACGTTAAGATGGGGAGGGTAAAAAGTGGCCCTTAGAATGAGCCCTAATCCGATATGACTGGTGTCCTTTATAAAAAGAGGATGTTTGGATACACAGAGAGACACCAGGGCAAGCACACACAGAAGTAAGATGGTGTGAGGGTACAGTGAGAAGATGCCACCTGCCAACCAGCAGAAACACCTCAGAAGAAATCAAACCTGCTAACACCTTGATCTCACACTGCCAGTCTCTAGAAATATAAGAAAATAAATTTCTGTAGTTTTAGCCATCCGTTATGTATCATTTCATTATGGCAGTTCTAGCAAAAACAATATAGTCAGTAACCAAAATGCCCAGAAAATCTCTGTAATTATAACAGGTTTATTAAAAATACACCTCCTTATTTTGAACCACTAATCTGTTCTACTCCTCAACAACTACATTATTTCAAAACTGTTATATAAATAGAATCAACCATTACATAAACTTTAGATATTGGCTCTTTCCACCCAGGATATTTCTCTTGAAATGTATCCAAGTAACTGTGTGCAGCAACAGTGTCCTCTTTTTTATTGTTGAATAATATGCCGTGTTATGGATATAACACAGTTTGTTTAACTTTTCACTATTGAAGGATATTTGAGCTGCTCCCAGTTTGGAGCTTTCGCAAATAAAACTGCTATTCGCATTTATATGCAAGTTTTCATTTAGATCCTGAAATTTTCATTTCTCTGAGAAAAATGTCTGAGAATGTGATTGCTGAGTTCATGCAGTAAGCATTTTTTTCCACAGTATTATAAGTGCTATACTGCCTTCCAGAGTGGCTGTACAACTCTACATGCCCATCAGCAATTTATGAATGGTTCAGTTTCTCTATATTATGAAACAGTTAATGCATGTGGTATAGAAAAGTTTCCAGAATATCAAAATAAAACGATCTTTTATTTTGACATTAGCATGGCTGGTATACCGAAGCCTAGCAAAGTGCTGGTAAGCTAGCTCTCTGGAATTGAAGAGAAAATAAAGAGCCCTGATTTTATGGCAATTGCATATTTGCAAGGCGTAGCTAGGGCTGCTGTGGCTGATTTGAAACTACCACATGACTTCACTAAGAGCAAAATTGGGAAGATGTGCATATAGTGATTCTCACAAGCTGGCACAAGCTAGTCTAGCACACGGCTTCTCAGAAACACACAGGTATGTACTTGTGCATGTGCACACACACAGCAGAGTTCCTTCCTTCATGAATATAGATAGAAAGTTAAATAAAGTGATGGCATACATTTAAAAACGTAATGGCATAATCAAATCCAAAGACAGATATAAGACAGAAAGTAGAGTGTGGTACAATCTGGGAAATAAAACATGTATATTAATATATATATTTATAGAATGAAAGAAATCGAAAACAGCAAAATGTTCATGGTGTGTATTTCTGAGTAGTGGTATGATGAATGATTTTAGTTTTTCTGGTTATGTTTTTTCTCAGTGTTCTAAAATATTGAGAATGCACACTTTTTCTGTTAATTATAAGTTAACAATACATACACGAGAAGTCACTGTCTAGAAATAGGAATGAAGATCAAGAAAGAGCTGCAGAATGTGGCATGTGGGAGAGAGTCACAGTCTGAAACACGGACAGAGCAGTGGATACCGGCACAGGAGGGCCAGATTTCAGCTGAAGAAAGAGCATGAAGAGAACTTCCAGAGAATTGGTAGAGATTAGAGAGAAATTTGCCAACGACAGTTTTGAATTCCAGAGGGTCCCCTCTAGAACAGGTTTCAAAAGTTGAGAAGGATGGAAGATGGGTTCAGAATAAGAAATATACAGAGATTCATGGGCAGGGATTAGTGGGTACGAGGCATGTGCAGGAGTCTCAGCCTTCTCTCTTGGACTGGTGAAGGTGAACAAGGTCACAAGAATAAATAGCACGAGGAGATAATTCCTGTGGTTAGGCTGGCATAAAGCGATAGAGAGGCTGTGGATGTTGGGGAGGGATAAGGATCTTAATCTGAGTGCCCGAAGCTATCAGTGAAGATGAGTAGGTCAGAAGTGGGGCAGAGTCACCAGGAACATTTAGAATTTAGAGGAAATGCATTTCAAGCTAGAAATTACTGGCGTTGGCTTAAAAACATGATGTAAAGGGTCATTCTTGCTGTAACTTTTTAAAAGTGAGCATATGATACCAGCACAATATACTGTTATAAATACACATGCTTATAAATGTATTTGGAGTATAGCAATAATTTTAAAATTAATGAAAATACTTAACTATACTCTCTGTTGTGAGGACAACATTTAATTGAGAAAAATTAATCTAATTGGAAACTATATAGAAAAATATGATAAACTTACTTTTTCTACCATCTGAAATTAATAAATATTAAGATTTTACAGCATTTTCTTCAGATAATTTTTTAAGTGGGAAAATTCAACAATACTCCTATGTACATTTTACCAGACCCATTTCTCTTCCTTCTTTTTAGAGGCGATCTCTATGATGTTTAATCAATCTTCATATTTATGCTCTATATACATTTTAACATAGATATATATCTATAAAATCATGTAATATTATTTTGTGACTTTTAAAACTTTACATCAATTTCATTATATTTTATTATCAAAATGATATTATCTTAACCTGCCAATATAAAGCTAGCTTATTTTCATTATACTTGGAAGATTTATTCCATCACATGACTATATCATGATTAATTATTCATTTATCTGTTGATAACATTTTGGTTGTTTTTTAGTTTTAAAACTCCAACAATGTCACAGTGAATATTTGTAAATACCTCTCCTCGAGCAATGTGCAAAAATTTCTCAAGGGTACATATTTAGAGGAGAAATGGCTGAATTGTAAAGTATGAGTATTTTCAACCTCAGTAACTATTTCAAAATTGCCCTTCAAAGGGGTTGTATCAATTTCCATTCCAACAAGCAGAGTTTGAGAATACCCATTTGCCTGTATCCTTGTCTACAAGTCGGGACTGTCAAGCTAATACATTTGCCAATTTGATAGGTAAGATATTGTATCTCACTTTATTTGAGTTTTAATTTTTTATTGAATTTCTTGGGGTGACATTGGTTAATAAAATTATATAGGTTTCAGGTATATAATGCTAGACTAGGCCATCTGCATACTGTATCGTGTGTTCACCACCCCAAGTCAAGTCTCCTTCCATGACCATTTATCCCCCCTTTACCCTCTTCTACCTCCCCCACATCCCTTCCCTCTGACAATCACCATGCTGGTGTCAGTGTCCATGAGTCTTTCTTTCTTTGCTTAATCTCTTCACCCTTCTCACTGTTTTAACTGTGCATTCCCTTGATTATCAGTGAAGTTGAACCTCTTATCATTTGTTTATTGACCTTTCTTGAATCATCTTTTGTAAATTTCCAGTTCATATTATTTTCCCATGGATCATTTTTCTTCTTATTATTATATTATCTATTATCTATTATATGACATATACTATACATTATACACATATATAATAGGTTCTAGATAGTGTTTTTGGTCTGCTATATAAGTTTTAAATATTTTTAATGCTTAGTTTCAGTTTTGATTTTGGTATAATTTAGATTTTCAATGTGATAGATTTGAACTGATCAAATTTTCCTATTTAAAATCTTTGCTTTTGTGTTCAATCTGTTTAAAGTCACTAGTAAAATATTTTAATCTTTAATAGAATCATGGAGATAGCTAACACTATTATTGCATGTGTAAAGATAGCTCACTCATGAAGACAAAATCATCGAAATTATATGACCAGACTCAGAATGATGGCTTTCCAGATAGAGTTATTATTAATCATTTGAGGAATATGTTACTGATTACAAAATACTGCTATGTAAGCAGGACTGTAAATACTGAAAAGAATAAGTATTTCCTCCCACTTTTCCTTTTACACATGTTTTATGTATAGGGTAAATTTTATTAATGAGCTTTAGAGTTGTTACAGGAAATGCTTGGAGTAGATACAGAAAACAAAATCAAAAGCGTCTAGATAAACTGGACTCATATAAATAGATTCATTATCTTGATCTTTCACTCTAAGTACCCCATCTAATTTTGTCATAAAAAGTTAAACATACTTATTATAAAGCAATAAGGAACAGATAACTCTGTTATGGCAGCATTATTAAAATCTCAGACCTTGAATATATTTTGTGAGCCCAGCACTATTTTTGGCTTCTTTTAGAAATGATTCTGTTCCCAAATTAAGATCATTTTATTGTTTCCTCTACCACATTGTCTTGAGGACTCAAGAAAACCTAATTTTGTTCAATTTTTATAGTAATTAGCTAAATTATTTTTAGTTCCAAAAGAATTTAAGAGTAGGTTAATTAAGTTAATTTGTGTATTTTAGAGTATTTGAGTTTATCTGAGGTATATGCATGAAGGACCTTATTTGAAAGGTAGAAAAATATTATAAAGTTCTCCAACACATATTGTTTTCAATAAACGTAGGTAACTTCGCTAATATACATGGTTAAAATATTCTTTTAAAAATGTGTCTATTTGTTTTTACTCCTTTGGTGGTTTTGTCAGTTTCATGATTAAAAAATATATATATTTGGTGTAATTGCCCCAAATTTATTTCTCCAGGAGTATCAAAATTATTTCTCCAGACATAATATTTCCACTGTATTTTGAGTAGGTTCTCAAGGTTAGTATTTCTAAAGCTGATTTTCCAACTTGTCCTACCCCATTCCCAAGCCTGCAGCTCCCATAATCTTTCCTGCCTCAGCATCAGCACCTCCATTCTCCTAGTTGTCAGGCCAAGTGTGGCATCATTCTCCACCTCACTCCTTCTTGTACCACACATTCCTATCTATATGAAAAATGTCTAGAACCAAATGCTTTTCACCATGATTGTTGGTACCGTCCTGACAAGCCATCATGGTGATTACCATGTAATCGTCAGCTCACCAATATATGACTCATTGCTACAATTTTCTGACTACATTCGGAGTTTAGAAATGGTTTTTTTTGAGGTGAGGACTTAAAGTAATGCTGAACAGAGCTACTAAAGTACTTGGATGTCTTGTCTGTTTCGCATTCAGAAGAGCATGTTGGTCAAGGAAGCAATCTGAGCTTGGTGATTCATTTTTTGTGTCAACTTACTGGGCTATGGGATGCCCATATTTTTGCTTACATATTATTCTGAATGTGTTTATGAGACTTTTTTTTGATGACTTAAACATTTGAGTTAGATTGTCCTCTTTCATGTGGATCACCCGAATAGAACAAAAAGCTGAGAAAGGGAGAACTCTCTTTCTGTGCCTGCCTGTTTTGAGCTGGAACATAGGTTTCTCCTGCCTTCGAACTTGGACTCTGGGTGGATCTCACACTATTAACTCTCCTGGTTCTCAGGCCTTCAAACTCTGAGTAGAACTACACCACTCGTTCTCCAGAGGGTCCAGCTTGCTGACTACAGCTCTGGAGAAGCCTCCATCATCACATGAGCCAATGAGCCAATTCCTCATAATTAACCAATCTCTCTCTCTCTCTCTCTCTCTCTCTCTCTCTCTCTCTCTCTCTCTCTCTCTCAAAGGCTATTTCTGTTCAATGTGAAGTAAATATTTCTTAGATTTAGAATTTTTTTTTATCAAAAAGGCAGCTAGTTAATGAGGTTGTTGACAGCTTGTAACTAAAACTTTCAAGTTAAAAGAGGGTACCCCTCCATTAGGGGGATGGCAAGTGGGATCCTATACATGTCTAATGCGTAGATGAAATGGTGATGGTAAATTACATCCTTTCTCTCTTCAAAACATAAACTGAAAATAAAACACCCAGTTTTATTTGAACAAAGACTCAGTGTAGTGTTGTACACCTACCATATAACCAATAAACCTATGTAGAATTAATAGCTTACAATTGTAAAATTTCACAACAGTCAAAGCGTCATGATGACATCATTTTCTTCAACATCTGTGAAGGATTTACTTGTTCAAAATTACATAACTCATTATTTGGAGATTATAAATTTTGCCCATATGCTTTTGGAGTTAAATTATTTCAATTTTTTGCTATATACTTTGCATAAACTATGGCCTGATAAGTCCCAAAACTTTAGTGTTGAATTCACCAGGTAAGCATATGTTCTGTAAAGTTGAGTAGTATACTTATACAAAATACACTAGAATACTGATGTCTTCATGTTCAGGAAAATACCCTGTGGAATTCACTATTTGGTTTTTTACATTTTTAGGGAAATGAACTTGATGTAATAACTGGTGAAATCCAATGAACTAAATATGTTATGGATTTTTCCATAGGCCTTGAAAATATGTATAGTGTGAATAAACATTTTGTTTTTGTATACCTCTGTTGACATGTCTTAAGTCTTAAACTAACAAAAATTAAATCTTATTTTTAAAATATTTTTAGTAAAGTAGCTAAAATCTTTATGACTAGGTATTATTCACTGATATTAAACTTAGAGCAGTACAATTGCTCTTGAAAATTGTTTATTAAATAATAAAACTTGGTTCTTTTATGTATTAGTATTTAGAGTATATTAGATGACTGTCTGGAATAAAAAAATTGGCTCAAACTATTTGTACAAACTACCTCTATGGCCTCACAACTGAATGTTTGATGCTTCCTAAATCCTACTTAGTGACATAAAGACAGTCTCTGACAATTCATTTTACCCACATTACTGCTGATGGGTTTCTATGAATAGTGATATTCCATCTTTTTTTCATTGTAGCTATATAGTCTTTCAATTAAAAAAATCATATCATTCTTATTTGGACAATTTTACAATTGCTGAAAGAATTGTAGTATTACAGGGTGTTGTAAAATGGGGCTAATAATTAGTTGTGATTCGTATTAGCAGGTAATTTTGTGTGATGGTTAGATAGTACTACTCTCAGAGACCACCATCCTTTTCAGGTGTACCCAATTCAATTCAATAAGCCTCTCACAAAATGTGCTAATCAGTATCTCCCAAGAGAATATATGATTGGGAGTGTTAGAAACTTCACTGGGCTTTAAAAGACTGTAAAGGATCATCTTCACTTCTAGATTTTGAAAGTCTTAATAAAACCTAAAGAAACACATTGAAGAGGTACACTGTTTTAGGGCTAGCTCACCTCCCTATTATTTTATTGATAAATAATTATGGACAGTCCTAAGTCATTCCACTTATCATCAGTCTTTTTCAGAAGAATATTCCAGTCAGTAACTTAGCTCTCAAGAAAAAAATAAGTAAAAAACTTTCTGCTACCTTATCCTTTGCTATCCTGTACTTTTATTTGAGAGAAATAAAAAAAAATTATAAATAGGCAAAATGGAACAGACACACAGTAATGCCATGTCAACATTTATTTATAGCCTGCCAGTTAAGATGGACAAAATTGTAAAAACCACAAAAACTAGATGATTTTAAAACTAGTACTTGCAAACACTTCTATGGAGAGGTGGTACATCTCACTTGTCAAACTGGAACTTGAGACAGTACGATCTATATCTGGAGTTTTTTGCTTGGGCACACCATCCATTACCCCAGATCCTACATTAATAATTTTATTTCTATTTGCCTGACATGACACTCCAACTTAAGGAAAGAAAAGACAGTTTTTACTTATCTTGTGTATGTCATGATTTTCATAGACCTTATTAGTTTTAATAAATGCTATTTATTTTAAACATAACAAGCCCTACGTTATGACTGTCATGTGTTGTAAAGGTCTGTGGAATTATTCAGTTAATTGGAATTTGGAATGAATTTTCCCATAAGGGCAGTGCTACAAATACATATTAGATTTTTATGGCTAATAGTGAAATTTAATCTATATCATGATGCACCAGAATTGTAGTTCTAAAAGTAACACTTCTCGCCCTGACTGGTATGCATCAGTAGATTGGGTATTGTCCCACAAATCAAAAGGTCACTTGGATTCCTAGTCAGGGCATATGCCTGGGTTGCAGGCCAGGTCCCTGGTTGGGGGTGTGCAAGAGGCAACCTCTCCATATTTCTCTCTCACATCAATGTTTCTCTCCCTCTCTTTCTCCCTCCCTTCCCCGCTCTCTAAAAAATAAATATGTAAAATATTTATAAAGTAAGTAAAAGTAACACTTCTTTATGCTAATCATCATTTATAATTTTGCTCCCATAGCTATATGACTTTCTCAGGCATTTATCCAACCACCTATTCATTAATTCATTAAAAACATGTTGTAATAGTGTACAATTAGTACCAGATATTAGGGATTTAAAAGTTTTGGAAACACTACCTCTGTTCCTCAAAAGCACCTAGTCTAGCACAGATTACACAAAGCACTAGACAAACAATAGTGTTGTAACTGTTCAGCCACACTGGTTAGGGTCAAGGCAGGGGGCAGAGGAATCAATGCAGAGGCTATTACGAGAATTCAGAAGAGATATCGTATTGACAAAGGGGGCAAAAATCAAAATCAATGAAAATGGTTTCAAGAGATACTAAGGAAGGAAAGGAATCTAACATGACACACAAAATGTTGGCTTGGGTAACTACTAGATAGTGAAGTGGACAGTTTATAATTCCTCTACATTTTAATAAGAGAAATCATCTTTTCATAACAATAAGTTACCGAGCCCAAGACAACCAGTCCTCTGGTTAGGGTGATTGTTTAAAGTGAAGTTCTCATTGTTACAAAGATTTTTCTAAAGATTTACTAATCCCTAATTACTAGTTACATTAATTTATGTAGCCAAGTATTAAGATGAGATTTATTTCTGATGGAACTCAGAATCATTACCAGGTTGAGATCACTGCAATAGTTTTAATGTATATTTTCTTTTATAAAAGTATATTCTATTGATTATGCTATTACAGTTGTCCCATTTTTGCCCTTTATTCCCTCTGCTCTGCACCCCTCTCTCACCAGCATTGCCCCTTTAGTTCATGTCCATGGGTTGTACATATAAGTTCTTTGGTTTCTACAGTTCCTACACTATTCTTAATGTCCCCCTGTTTATTTTGTATCTATCATTTAGGTTTCTTGTTCCCTGTACCTTTTCTCTTATTCTCCTCACTTCCCCTCCCCACTGATAACCCTCCATGTGATCTCCATTTCTGTGCTTTTGTTTCTGTTCTAGTTGTTTGCTTAGTTTGTTTTTGTTTTTCTTTTGGGGGGTTCAGTTGTTGATAGTTGTGAGTTTGTTGTCCTTTTACTTTTCATATTTTGATCTTTTTCTTAGATTAGTCCCTTTGACATTTCATATAATAAGGGCCTGATGATGATGAACTCTTTTAACTTGACCTTATCTGGGAAGCACTTTATCTGCCCTTCCATTCTAAATGATAGCTTTGCTGGTTAGAGTAATCTTGGATGTAGATCCTTGCCTTTCATGACTTCAAATACTTCTTTCCAGCCCCTTCTTGCCTGCAAAGTTTCCTTTGAGAAATCCGCTCATAGTCTTGTGGGAACTCTTTTGTAGGTAACTATCTCCTTTTCTCTTGTTAATTTTAAGATTCTCTCCTTCTCTTTCATCTTGAGTAATGTAATTATGATGTGCCTTGATGTGTGCTTCCTTGGGTCCAACTTCTTTGAGACTCTTTGAGCTTCCTGGAAGTCTATTTTCTTCACCAGATTGGGGAAGTTCTCCTTCGTTCTGTTTTCAAATAAGTTTTCAATTTCTTGTTCTTCCTGTTCTCCTTCTGATACCCTTATGATTTGGATGTTGGAACATTTAAAGTTATCCCAGAGGTTTCTAAGCCTCTCCTCATTTTTTTTGAATTCTTCTTTCTTCATTCTGTTCTGGCTGAATGTTTCTTTCTTCCCTCTGCTCCAAACCATTGATTTGAGTCTTGGTTTCCCTCCCATCACTGTTGGTTCCTTGTACATTTTCCTTTATTTCACTTTTCATAGCCTTCACTTTTTCCTTTATTTTGCGACCATACTCAACCAATTCTGTGAGCATCCTGATTACCAGTATTTTGAACTGTGCATCTGATAGGTTGACTCTCTCTTCATTGCTTAGTTTTATTTTTTTTTTCTGGAGCTTTGATCTGTTATTTCATTTGGACCATATTTGTTGTCTTGGTGCACCCATTTTGTAGTAAGGGGTGGAGCCTTAGGTACTCATCATGGTGGGGCAACCCAAATTGCTGTGTTGTGGGGCTGTATGGGAGGGAAGGGTCCAAGTGGGAATAATGCTGCTTGCTCTGCTCTCAGTGGCTTTCAGTCACTTCCTCCACTATGCACAAGCAAATTGTGTCCTTCTGGTGCTTATTTCCAGGTGGGTGGGTTTGTGTACATTCTAGGATCCTGTGAGTTTCTCCAATGAACTCTTCTGTGAGGCTGGATGTTTCTCTCACCACTGCAACCCCCATAGGTTTTTCCAGCCATAGATTTTGAGGCTTTATTTCCCAATGTTGGAAATATGGGTTGCATGGTCTGTGTTGACCACAAGCTGTTTCTCCTGGTTTATGCACTCACAAATGTGGACTGCCTGCTCTGCCAGCCACCACCTCAGCTGGTCCACCAGCTGCCACCTTGCTGCAAGTCCTCTTCAACCCAGCTGCCTCTCTCTGCCCCTCCTACTGATCTGAATGAGTGTCTATTCTTTAACTCTTTTGTTGTCAGACTTCCATACAGTTTGATTTTCTGTCATTTCTTGTTGTTTTTTGTCTTTAAATTTGCTGTTGTCCTTCTTTTGGTTGTGTGATGAGGCATAGTGCATCTACCTATGCCTCCATCATGGCCAAAAGTTTGTATTTTCTCTAACATAAGACAAACCAAATATTTATCACACTTTTCATCTGGATAAGGTGTATAAAATTGTTCATAACTATTAACCACTCAAGCAATGGGGTAGCTCAGCTCAGCCAATGAAGCAATAAGCTGTATCTACTACCCAATCCTGGCATTTCAAATATGTCAATAATTTGTGTAATGAGAAAACTTGATACTTAAGAAACATTTTACTTTCATGTGTTTTTATGCATTGTTTCCTCCTTATAATTTATGCATGTAGTTAAGATGAACATGTGACATTTCATATTCAATTATAATAACCTACTTACTTAGTAAATTCTAAAATAAATTATTTATAGCTCTCAGTGCAAACTTCTATTATTGTTTAAGAATTTTTGGCAGACTAGGGTAACTTAGGAATAATAGCTATCCATTTTATTATGCTGATATTTACATAGGTTCAACAACAAACTTTTATATAAGATTGGGCTTTGCATTCTTTTTACTTTCACTTTATTTTCATATAAGATTAGGTGCATGATTTTTGGTGAACATTATCCAACATCCTTTCCTGTAAAGCTGCCTGTCAGTATAAATTCCATTGCCTTAGCTTGTTTAGTATTTCAGATATCTCAGTCATGTCATTTTGGATATTATTCTCTTGGCACTACAGTTGTATCTTTATCTTTCAGAGTCTGAATGGTATTCAGTCCTGTGCAGCTTTGACACATGACTTGCTCAGGCAAACAGTTCCTTCACTTTTCAGTACATCCCATCTCTCTGACTGTCACTCTGTTTTTCTAGCCCTTTAGGAATATATTTTGTTCGTTTTCACATTTTTCCTTTGGCCAAGTATTTTGTTGGTTAGAAAACGATTCACTGAATTTGTTTCTCCAATGCAGTGTGATTTGAAACAGTATTGCATATTTCTAACACCTTTCCCTCTATTAATGTTGTTCCCTTTTTACCTTATTTATCATTCATATTTTTCCTGCATTTTTATCACTACTTTCCTCCACTGTCAACTTAAATTAGTGCATAAGATTCAGAGAAACTTATTTTTTGTTAATGATAGCAAAAACCTAATGAACTCTTTTATTAAATTCTTCTGA
>PVKM010029331.1:0-17825 GCA_004027735.1 Carollia perspicillata | reverse complement strand
AACTCTGACCCAAGTAGTCACCCTTAAAAATTAGTACCCTAGTTCACTAATATGTATTACCAGGTGTGGGTAGGTAAGTCTGATTTCAAAGCATAGAATCAAGGGCAGTTCTTTAACTAACCCTGATGGTAAGAGGTAGGGGTGGTGAGAAGAATCTGGAAATGTTCACCAAATTTCCTTTGAGAAAAGTAAAGGCATTCCAGGTGGGGAGACCATCACCAAGAAAGGCATGGGGTCATGGGATACCATGAAATATTCAGGGACTCTCAGGAAATCCTATATATTTCACAGTTGGGGAAGAGCCTCAAATCTTCTTTTAGTAAAAGGAATGGAAATAATTACTGTAGAAAATTTTAAGGTTTACTTTCTCCAAATGTCTGGAAGGAAGATGAGCTCTTCTTGCCTCAAACTGCAATAGTCAGAACACAATTCTAAGAATGTGCCAGAGACTAGGAGAAATCTATTGAGGAAGGAGAAACACAATATTCTAAGTTTCTTGGGCAAGGAGATTTAACCTTCACTTCAATACAATGGTAAAAGCTTTCTCCCCACTTTATAAATGAGCAGGCTGAGGCTTAGAGAGAACAATTAATCTCAGCCAGACCCACAATTAGTAAGCAGAATTACTGAGTTTTAAACCAAGGTCTACCTGCCACTAAAAGCTATATATTTTGCAAAAGGTCAACACTGTCCCTGCTCCTAAGTGTATAAGAAGGTGGTTATTGAGAAGAAAGAGGAGGGAAGAAGGCAAGAGATGCACATTTTAATCTTATGTTTGCAGATATATATTAAAGTCAAGCTATATCATACAAATTGGCCTTTACTGAGTGCTTACTGTGTCAGACATGGTTAGGTGTTTTGCGTGTATCGTTTGTTTAATTCCTGCAGTAATTCTGCAAGGTAGGTGTGGCAGATAGTAGTAATATCATCAACTACACACTCTCTCGTTGTCATGTGACTCTTTCTGCTTCTTTGTAAACAAAGCATTCTTCCCTGCCCTAGTAACAGAGTGAGCCATGTGACTTTTGGGGGTCAATGGAATGAGAACAGAATTGCTGTTTTCCATGTCTAAGAAGCTCTAAGAGGCTTGCAAATCTCTGTCTTCTCACTTGCTCTTGGGTTCTGTCCCAAGAAGAGCATGCCACATGGAAGGTTCACAGCCTGGGTCCTGGGAGGAGGAAGCACTTGGAGCAGAGCCAGCAGTCAACCTATTGCAGAGTGACAAATAAAGATTTCTTATAATTCAGTGAGATCTTGGGGATGTTTGTTACTTCAGCCAACCTGACTAATATACTTGATGGCACAAATGAGTAACTGAAGCTGAGAGGCGTGTTTCCCCAGCTTCTACAACTTGTAGTGGTGAAGCTTGGATTCAGACCCATTTCTATTGGAATTAAAATTTTGTACCTTTTCAATTAAGTTTTCACAACTCTCCTGCAAAGTCCACAGAGTTTAAAGTAACTCATATAAGGCCTTGAACATCAAAATCATACACAGGCAGGACAGAAGTGGCCAGGGGGGCAGTCACTGGGGAGGAGATTGAGGGTAAAAACAGATTCTGCTCTATGAGTCAGAACTTTTCTTCCTAACAGCAGCATGATACTAGAATTTTTAAGAAGGGTCTCAGATGGCAGGCCGGGACATCACCCACTTTCTGCTTTGGAATCACAGAGCCCTTTATAAGAGTTCTGCCATACACTCCATGCATTCAGCATGCACTTATTGGACTTAGACGACATGCCAGATTTTTGGCTGAGATTTGCAATTGAAAATAAATAAACCATAATCCCTGTCCTCAAAGATCCAGAGGGATATACAGGCATGAAACAAGTGATTAAAAATAAAATATAACCATTATTATGATAGAGGGGTGGGCAAGAGGATAAATGTTTAAAGGACACAGAAAAAGCACCTCTATCTATGGATTCATGAAGGCTAAGAAGAGGGTCTCCCCAATGAACCTAAAAAAAATGTTTGAGTTTCCCAGGAAGACATAGTGGGAAGGGCATTCTAGGCAGAGGGAACAGCATACACAAGGCATGGAGTCATGAAAAGCCTTCACAGATCTTAGGGAGAGAGAGAGGTTTGATGACTGTAACATAAAGTGAGTGTATCTTAAATGTGTTGAAATGTATGGTCTTGTATGTTTTATTTAAAAGACACAGGAAAGAGACACAATAAAAATGCAGACATGAGGGAAAAACAAATCTACCAGGGAAAAATAAAAGATTTATTGATCGTTTTGGGGAAATTTTGTTTTATTTGTTCAAGCTGAAAATAGAGATAATGTCTGAACTGCAATCTTGTTTGGGTTCTTTTTAATATTGCTCAAGCAATGTTATACCAGCCAAACAGAAAGCACAAAATTAGAAAAGAATGACCCAGAATACCGCCACAGTAAGAACTTCATGTTCATATTCCCATGTTTCTTCAAGGCTTCACTTTGACGGCCCATCCCTCTCTCAGGGAACTGAGCACATGGAAACAGGATTGGATGGCGTTGTAATAAGGGCAGAACACCACAGGGCCCCCCTGAGGGAGATTCAGGGAATTCCTGTCCCTGGAGAACTTACACTAGACATTGATTATGTATAAACCTGCGTTTATAAGGCTGGCCATTGTCCACTCTTCAAGTCGCAGATGTCTAGTATATGGAGAGTCAGTGTAAATCTCTAGCTCATTCATTTTTAAATCTTGGATCCAGAGACATACGATCCTCCTAGTCTACTGGGGGTGCAGGTGGGGGTCCATGGAAGGTCTTGAGGAATCCAGTTGTATGCCAAAATCCTATAAGTACACAAGTGCATTTTCCAGGTCTTCTATTTATCAGAGAGTTGCTGTGTGATTTGTCTGACTTTTTGTATGGTTGTTTTCAGTTTATCCCCCAGACCACATTGGATCAACTTGTTTCTTAACTTACTGTTCTGAGGCCTGGGAACCTATCTGAAGATGGCTGACCCCTGGTTCTTGGCAAAAGATTGAGCTGTTCCCTGTGAAGTTGTTCAGAAAGTCCCACTGTTTTTACTTCCAAAATGCATCTCAAATTTGTCACATGTCTCTGTCTTCATCACATAACCCCTAGCCTGGCTACCATCATCATCTCCCACCAGGACAAATGCAACAGACCTCAAACAAGTCTCTGGTTCCACCTTTCCTTGCTGTGATTTAATTTCCAGAATGTCTTGAGTGACTTTTCTTTTAATGAAGAAAATTACATCAGCACCTTACTGGAAATTCTCCAGTGGTTTCTCGTTTGCTTTCAATATAATCCAAGTTCCTCAGTGTGGCACATAAACTCTATATAACCCATCGCCTTTCCCTTTCTATAACTTCATCTGATGCCACATTCCCCCTCACTCACTAGGATCCAACTGGGATGGACTTGTTTCTCTGTTCCTGAACTTGCCCAGCTATTTCTAACCTCAAGGCCCACACCCATGTTGTTCTAGCTTCTGGAATGCTTTTTTTCCTCTCTTCACATGGTTAGTTCCTTGCCATTACTTAGGAAGGTCTTAGCTTAAAAATATTTCTTCCACAGATAGATCTTTACTAACCATCTTGGTAGATTCCCACCCTCATCACATTTATTTTTATATTATGAAATCGTATTCATTTGTCACAATAGCTATTTTTAGAATGTATTCTATGCTTGTTTATTTTATTTTTTATTTTTTGTTTTCTTAACTACACTCTAAGCTCCATGGGGGAGCAAGCATTGACTTTCTTCTTCATAGTCACTTGCCCAGGCCTAGACACATAGTAAGTTGGATGTGTAGAGCACGAGACAGAGAGAGAGAGAGAGAGAGAGAGAGAGAGAGAGAGAGAGAGAGAGAGAGAGAGAGAGAGAAAGGAAGGAAGGAAGGAAGGAAGGAAGGAAGGAAGGAAGGAAGGAAGGAAGGAAGAAAAAGAAAAAGGGAGGGAGGGAAGAACCTCTTATAAGGGTTCTCATGCCCCATATTTATGCAAAGAACCAAAGTTTACCACCCCAGTATGCTAGGTTCTTAGGTATTACCTAGGATGGCAATAGAGTCCAGTGGGGATGTTAGTGAGAGTCAAGAAGGATGTGATGAGGATCATTAGAAGCTGTTCATTAAAGGGTTTGCCTACAATCCAAACCACTTGATCCTCAAGGGCTTGGTGTGCCTGTGTTTAATTAAAGGCAGCCTCCATAGCTTGGGAGACTAAGGAAAGAGGGTGTGCAGGTAAGGAGGAGGGTCTTCAAACTGAAAGTAGCACACCAAAGGTTAGAAGGAAAATTTGGTAGGCTTCAGGGGCATTTCCTTGATAAACCTGAGAATAGTTTCAGAAGAGCAAGAGAACCGTTGGGGTAGGATGTGGGTAGTGACTATCTCATATTCACCTAAGACTCAGCACAGGTGGTACAGGGATGGGAGGGACACAGGGTCACCTGGACCTCTTCCTCTGGCCCACTTGGTAAACCCACATACCTCCCAGTAGACCCTGTGAAGATCTCCACCTTCTATTCCTTTCCTCCTCCCCACCCATTCACATCAATGCTGGGCTCAGATCCCTACCTCTACCTCTCTCTGATTCCTGCCCTCACTTGTGAAAACTGAAAGGCATGTTTGCATGGGGTCCCAGGCTCCCATAGCCCCAGCCACAGAAAGTCAATGCTTGTTCCCCCGTAGCCCCATAACACAGATTCCGTTCCTTGGGGTCAAACTGTCTTTGTCCCATGCTCTAAAATTTAATCAGGCCTCATCATCTCTGAAAGGGGAATTTGGGGGCCAGTTCCTATTAACTTTAATAACTTTATACTTACAGGGGCAATATAGTGTATGGGTTAAAACCATGGGCTTTTGACCCCTGTGGGTCATGCTTTTAACTCAAACCCTATCAACTCCACTAAAGTGCAACTTCAACCAAAGTGACTTCTCTCTGTAGCTGTTTCTCATCTAAAAATTGTGTACACAGTCCCTCCCTTATGTAAGGATGAAGTGATATAATGCTATTGGCACTCCACCCAGCCCCTTGGAGCTTTCAAGGAGCCCAGTTGGATTTCCAGCTCTCATAACCAGAATGTCTATGCCTGAGGGTCAGTTTGTTTTTAAAATTTGGCCAAAAATGCAGAAGGTTTTGTGTTGTATGTGTGTGCATGTACATACATGCCGGCATACGGAAGGCCAAAAGTGCTAAGGAAATACACCCCAGGAGCAGGCTTCAACCAGTGACCTTGACACCTGTTGAATAAATATCCCTGTTTCCTGCCTCCCCGGGTGGAGAGCCCACAGCATTCATTTTACACCGTGTTCCAGAGCTTTCCCACAGGAGTAAGTGCCAATCGCCCACTGTGATAGCTAGACTGATACCACACTCTTCATTTCTGCTCTCTTTCCTTTATCATTCCCCCATTTCGTTGTCTGGTTCAATTTCCCAAAGAGACTACTTGTATGGAATCCTGGTCTTGAGGTCTACTTCAGAGAAAACCCAGCCAAACACAACATTCTTAGCATAGTGCCAGGCGGATTATAAATCCTCAGTGTTAAATGGCTCATCTCTGATGGTTACAGGAGAAGCTGTACCTCACCTCTGTAGGACAGACCTCAGTGAGACAACTCACCTGTCAGTGGGACAGACTGCACTCTGCGCCACCCAAACACACTGCTCACCAGAGTGAATAATCAGCCTGAGCCTACAACAAATCCCGGTTATGGCTGCAGGTTCCACCAGAGAGGCTACTCCTTGCACCATGAGCTCGGAGCCTGCTGAGTGACCCACCAAGACGCTCAGCCCTGGCACAACCCTCCAGCCTCCAGGGAAGCCGGCTGCAGGCCTGCGAATAAACCCGCCTCTTCAGGTGAGGCAAGCACCTCTCCTGCCCTGCCCCGCCCAGCCAGAGCAGGTCTGGCTGGTTGTTACTCCTTTGGTCCAGGTGCCAATCAAAGGCAAAGCCAGAGCACTTTGTCCAGCACTTGGATTAAGAGCTTCAACGAGGCACAAGTGACGCCCATGAATCTGTCTGTACATCTCTGTCTGCCCCTTGCCCATTTTGCACCCTCAGAAGTCATTCCCTATAACTTTATCTCCCATAAAGAAAATTGCTAATTGCAAGAGGTATCACCACCAAAGACCCTTCAATTTTGTAGGCAGGTGCAGACTGCAAACTCTGAGCCCAGCCCAGCTGTCCTGAAAGCATGCTCTTTATTCCCTCAACAAACCCTAAGGCTCGTTCTGGGCTCAGCGCATGCAGACACAGGCTCTGTAGAATCATGTAAGCGCTTGGCAAACTCCAGCCTCAGGTCTTATGGATTCTCCCAGTGTTCATGGAAACTCTTTGAGCCAAATGGCTGGTTCTGGGCCACAAAGAGTATTTTCAACGAAGAGGGCAAAGGTTTAAATAAAAAAAAAAGTTCAATTCCTCTATAGTCTGAAGGCATCTTGGCTTTAATTGTGTTTGTGAAAACACTCCTGGTGGCACCCCTTCCTGAAACTTCCCTTTCACAGTCTGGCTCCCCATTCTCCCCACCCTTACATCCACTCCACAAAGACGCACCATGTCCGTCTCCCAGTCTGCCCTGCAGGTTGATAACATCAATTAAAATGCATCATTTTTCACTTGCATAAATTTGGCATCTAGTGCATATCTAGCAGTGTTTGACATATTGTATGGTCGCTAGGAGAAAAGGCTCTGGAGTCAGATTACCTGACTTCAAATCCCTCTGCCGTCTCTTCCTCACTCTGACATCTTGGCCAGGTTAGTTAATCTCTCTGATGCAGTTTTAAAGCATGATACCCCGTTCCTTGACTCTTCCCCCATTGAGAGTTGAAGACCTTGGCTCCATCCCCCAAGACTGAGTGGACTTGGGACTGCTTGGACCTCCACAGTTCAGTAGAAGTGATACTATGTGACTTCCAAGGACAGATCATAAAAGGCCATGCAGCTTCTGCGTGGTTCTCTAGCAACACTCACTCTTGAAGTCCCGGGCCACCAGGTAGGAAGGCTGACTATCCTGAGACCACCATGCTGGAGTGACCATGGTAGCTGCCCCAGTCTACAGCTCCAGCTGAGCCCAGCCTTCGGCCAACCCAGCCCAGGCGCCAGGCATGGGAGTGAAGACGCCATCATGGATGTGGATCCTCCAGCTGAGCTATTCCAATTTCCACCTGTTCAGGTTACTCCAGACAGTCATAAAACCCCAGCCAATGCCCTAGACATCATAGAGCAGGGAAAACTGCCCTCTGTGCCCTTTCCAAATTCCTGATCCACAAAAATCTATGAGCTTACTGAAAGAGATGCTGTCTTGTGCTATTGACTTGTGTGATCATTTGTTATGCAGCAATAGCTAACCATAACATTTCCTAAACCTCAGTTTTCTCATCTGTAAAATGGTGCCATTAATGTTGCCTGCCTTGTAGAGTTTTTATGAGCAGTAACTAATCACCATGCATCCAGCACACTGTAAGCACTCAAATGCTAGTGATTATTATTGTCATCCCCATTCACTGTTGCGTTAATCAAAGAACACATGGGTTAAATATATTTGATGAAAATCCCCCACTATTTTGTATGCAACCTTTCCCTTTTACTTAGATGAATTAGAGGTATTTATGAAAATTATTCATGATAAAGAAATATTATGAAAAAGTTGCAGAACGTGATTAGATCTTTAAAAGGCGGTAATATGGATTAGGGAAATGTATTTGCAGTGGGGGAGATACCTACAACTTCATTTGTTTTACATCTCCCCATGCATACCCTTGCATGACTTGCATACCCTTGACTAGACATAGCAAGAGGCAAAGGGATGTACGCATACACACACTCCCAGAGAGACTGCACAGGTGTGGAGAACCCAGAGTGGTAACTGACACTCTCATTAGGGAACAATTCACGGTTTCCTTCCCAACCTAAATGCTTTTATTTTCTCATCCACAGATCGAAAGGGCTGGCAGGTAAGTATCTGTTTGCCATATCAGAACAGTGAGACCCTAACAGGTCAGAGGGCCTTGGCCCCTCCTGGGGGCCCTCAGGCCCAGCCGGGCCAGGCAGGTGTCTGAGATGCGGGCCAGACCACACTTGAGCACTGAGCCATCAGCCTGCAAAATCAGATCTGATCGGGCCTGCAGAAGATAAATGAGCTGGAGTCCCCCGGCCCCAGATTTGGTCATCTCTTTATGAGCTCTGAAGGGCCTATTAGCAGCTCTGATGAGTACTGAGGGAGATGAAGTCGGCTTTGAACAACGTTAGCCAGCAGAATCAAATCACTCCCAGTTCCCCAGGGAGAAGGGGGCCGGCTGGCTTTCAGACGCGGCTGCCTCTCAGCTTCCATGCCCAGAAGGTTTATATGAACACTTAGTGAAGAAAAAAAAACAGTAAGCATTTTTTTTCTACTAGAATCGCCTAAGAATTTCCTCATATATCTAATAGCTTCTCCTCGGGCAATTTGATGGCCCTGCTTAGACAGGTGTGCTCTGTGACAGACCCCTCTCAGAGTCTGTGCTTAAGAGAGACTGTCACCATCTAGAGAGGCTGGCAGAAGTCAGCTCCCTTGTCACCCGCTGGGAGTCCCATGCCCCACCTCAAGCAGCCTTCAAGGTACCAAGGCTGTGGCAGGGGTGGAGAGGCAAGAGGGTACAGTGAAGGGATGGGTGGTCCAGCCTTTGGTTGCTGGGAGACTGTGGGCCATCAGGCCTCTCCAGCCTCAGTTACCTCTTCTGTAAAATGGGACAGCTGGTTTCATTACAACGTGACTACCATGAGGGTGAAATGGAATCATGCAATCATGTGTACACAGCTGATGAGGTACTCATTGAAAGACCCTGGCTTTCTGTCCTCTCGTTCAGCGTCATAGGCCGGGCCTCAGTAAAAGGTTTCACCAGCCTATTAGAGAGATGAACAGGAAGATAATGAGTCCTGGCTGGGTGGCTCAGTTGGCTGGAGCATTGTCCCATGCATCAAACGTGTTGTGAGTTCGATTCCCCCTCAGGACACACACTTAGTTTGCAGGTTCAATCGCCGGTCAGGGTAAGTGGGATGGGGGCAACTGGTTGATGTTTCCAATAGATGTGTCTCACATTGACATCTCTCTCTCTCTCCCTTTCTCTCTAAAATCAATGAAATATCCTCAGGTGAGAATTAAAAACAAAGGAAGATATTTAAATCTAGGGCAAAATTTGGGGAGAAGGAAACACCCTTCTGTTGAAAAAAAAACTGCAGGTTAATTAACATATATATTGCCCCTACGCCACATCTCAGGGTCACATGCTGTAGACCAAAGAAGACTTAGGTCAGACTCCTGACTTAGCAGTTGCGTGACCATGGCCAGGTCACTTCCCCTCTCTGATCCTCATTTTCTATCTCTGTAGAATAAGAACAAAATTAATATGTACTTGACATTCATTTTTTATTTTTTATTTTTTAAGGATTTTATTTTGTTTTTCTTTAGAGGGGAAGGGAAGCAGAGAGGGAGAGAAACATCAATGTGTGGTTGCCTCTCGTGCATCCCCTGCTGGGAACTGGCCTGCAACTCAGGCATGTGCCCTGACTAGGAATCGAACCGTGCTCCTTTGGTTTACAGTTCCGTGCTCAATCTATTGAGCTACACCAGCCAGGGCTACTTGACATTTATTAATAACAATAATATTTACATTGAAAGGCTGTTACGAGGAAAGTGTACAAAATACCTCGCAGAAAAGCAGACACCTAGTTCATGCTCCCTAAATATCAATGACCTCGTCCCTTCTTTTCTCATTTCCGTCTGTGCAAGGTGGAACTGTGTGTCCACCTGCCTTGCTCCATGCTCTGGTTTCCCACTCTGTGTCTCTCCCTTTGAAACTTCCTTGATTCTTTCTCTGCCACGGGTCCGCCCTGACTCTGGCAGCCCTCTTGCTCAGCAATCCCTCCAGCACTCTATTCTCCAGACAGATGTCTGTCACAATCCTCCTCACAGCATACGTGTAATTATTCATTTGTCTGACTCTGCTACTCGATTGCAAGCTCCTTCAATGCCGGGACTATATTTTATTGATTAAATAACTATTTGTTGAGAGGTCTTATGTATTTACTTTTTACATCGAGAGGCTATTATACACTAAGCACCCTGCCAAAGGAATAGGGGAGAGCAGGTAGTGAGACAGGCAGGAAACCAGCCCTCTTAGGGCTTAAATTCAAAGTGGGTGGGAGACAGAAACCAGAACCAAAACACGAGTAAACACTAAGACAGTTAACGTCTGCAATGTGTCTTCCAGCTGGAGCGGAGAGAAACTGAAGGAAGCACTCTGCAGGCACAGCTTTCAAAGGAGGTGCCCTTCAAGGAGGATGTCATAAAAGACACAAAGGATGACATCTGAGGAGCTCCTGTTACAACCTACAGATTAAAAAGGAAGTATCTTCGCCAAAAGCCAAGAGGAGAGCATTTCCTCAGGCAGAAGGAAGAGAATAGGCAAAGATCCTGAGGGAGAGGAGAGGTCAGTGGTTGTTGGAGCTCATATAAGTTACTGTGCCTGCAGTGGAATGACCGACCAGGAGAGCTGTGCATGGTGAACGGGAGGGTGCAGGCAGGAAGCAGGTCACCCGGCTCACTGGGACAAAGTAACGTATTTAGATTAGAGGTCAGCAAACTATGACCTGCGGGCCAAGATGGACCGGCTACCTATTGTTATAAACAAAATTATATGAGAACACAGCCACACCCATCTATGACATATTGTCTGACGCTGCTTTCAAGCTACAAAATCAGGGTTGAGCAGTTGTGACAAACACCTCGTAGCCCACAGAGCCTGAGATGTATACTATCTGGCCCTTTACAGAGAAAGTTTGCCAATCCCCAGGTGAGACTATGCAAAAAGAGGCCAGTTGGAAGGGCTTGTAACTGAGGAGGGACATGGTCTGATGCGATACTCAGAACAGTGCCTAGCTCAGACTGGAACGGCCAATGTGCTTGTCGAATGAGTGAGTGGGTACTTAGATGAATAACGCTTCATTATCCACAACTGTATAATATTATCCCCTCCGGTAGCACAAATAATCGGGAGTTTTCGGGACCGAGTGGGAGCCTCCCATCCACCCAGGCAGACTCCGTTTTTCACAGTGCTAACAGCTGACGGATACTTAGAAAATTGAATGTTTTATGCAGCTTCAGATTGGAAATAGCAATGCGGTTTTCACCACAGGGAACCCTCTTAATGTAAATCCAACCCAATTACACACACGCAGGCCGGCGCCAAATTTGCAGCTAGACTGAGTTTTGCCCAGCAGCAAATGAGGCACAGCTCAGGGAGGGGGTGGAGGTCTGCTGGGAGGGTGCAGGAGCTGCAGAAGGCACCTCCGCCCCGGGGGCTGCTGCCGGTGACTCATGTGTGGAGGGTGCTGGGTGGCTTACAGCACTCAGGATAAAAGAAGCTTATGCAAATGCAAGTCAGGCTGCATTCTGCAGTTGCAAAATCATAAATAGGGGAAATTGCTCCAAAACCATAAGTAACTTTTGGCCCCTGAAGGCCATTCCTCTGGCCAGTTACAGATGACCAAAGCCTTAGAAAGAAAGTTAGAAACTGGGACATTTTTTTCTCCCTAAATCAATGACAATGAGCTTTGT
The DNA here is from genome assembly GCA_004027735.1 of Carollia perspicillata. Lineage (NCBI taxonomy): Eukaryota > Metazoa > Chordata > Mammalia > Chiroptera > Phyllostomidae > Carollia > Carollia perspicillata. The sequence goes on along the minus strand of PVKM010029331.1, from coordinate 6,270 downwards.
GAGATTTGTGCAAGATGCGACATGTAGAGTTATGGGTGTTCTCACGCTGAGGCAGGCTGGGCACAAGTAGTGGGCATATTAAACTTCTGTGTCATTGGCCGGAGCCTCAGGTCATCACCAGCCATGTAGCTGTCCTTAAAGGTAGTGCTTTCTGAGTGCTGGAGGGTCCTCCATTCAACAACCCCTCTCCCAAGACATAGACATGGGGGCCCTCGCCACCACCTGCTAGGTATTCAGGGGTGCCCTGTGTTCTTAGGAGCTTATATTGGTTTGCTAGAGGTGCCACAACAAACTGCCACATACTGACAGGCTTGAAACCACATACATTTATTTTCTCACAGTTCTAGAGCCTGGAATTCTGAAATCGAAGTGCAGGCAGGGCCATACTTTCTCTCAAGACACTAAGGAGGGATCTTCCTTGTCTTTCCCTAGTTCGTGGCAATAGCTGGCAGCTCTGCATGTTCTTGGTTTGTAGCAGCATCACTCCAATGTCTGCCTCTGTTGTCACATGGCCTTCTCCCTCTAGGTCTCAGTCCAAAGTCTCTCTTCTTACAAGGACACCAGTCACTGAATTAGAGTCCACCTGAACCCCAAACTACCTCAGCTGATTTTGATTAGATCCACAAAAGCCCTATTTCCTAATAAGGTCACATTCATAAGTTCTGATGATTAGGATCTGAATCCATGTCTTGGGGCAGCACAGTCCTACCCATGATGGAGCTGTATGTAGATGTCCTGTGTAAGCACCCTATGGAAGGAGGAACCCGGGGAATGGAATAAGCATTCTTCTTCTCACCAGCCAGAAAGGACACTGAAGAAGGCTAGGCATGTTCCCACTTGTGTGAAGGTTCTGGGTATGGGTAACTGCAAATGTCAGACAGACCAGAACAGAGCTTCAAAGGCCGGATCTCCAAACGAACACAGGTGAGGATACCCAAATCACCCCCTTCCACAGGTTCTTTCCTCAGCCTGCTCTCTCCCCACCTCCCCAGTCACCTACTCTCTACCTCTTGCCAACTCTCTCTGGGTCTCTGGCATTCAGACTCTGCCCTCTACTCGGCCATCCTCCCCAGCCCATCCGCCTTGCACCCACGTCAAAGACAAATTCTCTTCCTTCTCTGCTGTAGCCTTCGGTGGCCCATGGAAGAGCCGAAGGATGCTCAAAACAATAGTTCAAACTGGTTCCCCTTCATCGAAAGTGGGAAGAGCCCCACTATTCTGTTAAAGTCATAACAACAAAAAAGGCACTAAACACTGATTGATTCACCTTTCTGAGTGTTTCAGAACTCATAAAAGCATCTTTCTATCCAAGACGTGCCTAACTGAGAATTTCTCATGCAGCAAAGGAACCAGATTGAGAAGTTCCTTGACCCCTGCAAACATTTGACGGGCAGTGCAGTGGGCACCTAATCTCTAAAATGTTGTGCAGACAGGTAGCTCCCTGAATGGCCTGTAATTTAATTTTAATGGAAGCTTCCACTCAAAGCTAAGGGTGCTAGGGAAGAGAAGGAAGAAGAAGAAGAAGAAGAAGAAGAAGAAGAAGAAGAAGAAGAAGAAGAAGAAGAAGAAGAAGAAGAAGAAGAAGAAGCCATCAGCATGTCTCAAACTGTCATGTGTCCACCCGCCACCTGGGATCTTCTTAAAATGCGGTTTCTCAGCTGGGGCCTGAGAATCTATGTTTCTAACAAGATCCCAAATGATGATGATGCTGGTCCCCTGGCCACACCTTAAGTATTGAGGGTCTAGGTGAGCCTCTTGGAAAGAGATGATCCTTTTCAGAATTGCTCACCCCGAAGCATGTGTGTTCAGCTAGGAGGCGGCCAAGAATCATGTTGATCCCTCTTCATATAAGAAATCATCCAAGAAAAATGAGAGCACACTCCATGGCCCCTATGAGATTCTGTAGCACTATCCTCATCTTGAGTGACAAGTCATGGTTTATAAATATTTTTATGCTTTCCTTAACTGGCCAACAAGGTTTCTGCCCCTACATATGTCTTTATAAAATCCTACGGTTCTAGGAGAAATAACAACTTTGTAATTTCACAATGGAGCTGATTATGGCAGGAAGTGATAGAAGGGTTTCATGTTGACATTGATGAAGATGTAGATGTAATTGCATTTAATCTTCACTAAAACCCGATAGGAAAAGTGAAGAAACTGAGGCCCGGGGAAGCTAAATCCAAAATTGGCTCTAAGTGCAAAAATTATTTTACTGGAACACTCTGGCCTCTGTGATCTCGTTGCTTCCTCATTGGTTTTTTCTCATTGATAAGCAGGCCTAGTTTCTCCCTGTGGGGATCCGATGAAGAGTCAGACAGAAGCATGGTTGCCTCCCCACTCTCCCCACACCTCAGCATGCTCACATTAAAATTAAAACTGAGGATAGTCATAGGATCCACTTCACAGAGATGATGAGAGAATGAACTATAGGGGACACTGCATGCGCCCCACACCGGGGGGACACTTAGTGACTCTTCTCCTCTCCCTCCACCCCACCACGGAGGCAGAAGAAAGGAAAGGGCAGGAGCACGCAATCGGTTGTCCTTGGGTCCCAGAAATCCACCGTCCAGTCATTTCCTGCTTGTGCTAACTTCCTCCCAGGGTGCCCAGTTACAAGGCTCCTCACCCATGACAGTGGGCAGGGAGTGGCCAGGGCTGAAATGCAATCGTGACTAACTAACTTCTGAATAAACCATGGGGATGCCAGGATTCAGAGCTCCACCCTCATCCCATAACTAACTCCCTGACCTTTTCTGAGTAGGAGCAAAGGGGAACCGTGTACAGAAGGACAGACCTGAGTGTACCCAGGGTCTCTGACAATGCTGATTCTTTCTAAATCTGTATATGACATCTTCAGTGGTTAATTTCCTGGCTCCAGAACCTGGTTTTGAATCCTGGTCCAAACCTTTCAGTACATGACCTGGGTTAAAGGCCTTTTTGTGTCTCAGTTTCCTCATTTGTAAACTTCATAAAGTTATTGTAAAGGGCGCATGATATAACTCACTCACTGAAGTCCCTGGCTCATAGTAAGAACTCAATAAACAATAATAGCAATCACCATTATTTTTACTTCTTTATTGTCACTGACAGTTCTCCCTGCCAATATAGCTCATGCTTTTTCTGCATAACTTCTGTCTTTTCAGACTCTGAGTTTAGAGAATCAAACATTATTCGAGACCCTAGTTTTCTTTTTTTCTCTTCTTTCTCCCAGTAAATATAGTTAGAGTCCCAGAGTTTTCTTTTTTGTGTTTTTTATTTATTTTAATTTGGCAAAAGGCAAATACTAATTATTTTCAAGCTTATTAAGATATAACTCACATATAAAATCACATAAATATAAAGTTTAAAACACAATGAGTTGATATATGTATACCTAGAGTTTTCCAATGGAATAGCTACTAGAAATAAATTCCCTTGCAATCTGGGACAGGTTAATTTTGCACACATACACACACACAAAAAAACAAGGAAGTCTGATTTTAAATGCTAAATTTTACAGAAAGGTGGGATGGTAGGATGTTCCAAAAAACATGATGTAGGTAAAGATGCTGAGGTCTTACTTGGGCTCAATGGCAAAAAAAAAAAAAAAAATCACTGGTGACGTCAAATATGGCTACAAAAATGAGGACTTGGCTGTAAAGCAAACATGCTGCTCATTGTGCTTTCCATGTGTATACAAGACAGAGTCAAAAGAGTTGATTCAAATCCTGACTTTGCCCCTTCATAGATGGTATGGCTTTGGACAAGTTCTCTGACATTCCAGGTCCAATCCCCTTGTTCTTACCAACAGGGGCTGCTCTGACTATTCTCTGAGAATAAGGCATGCATTTGGTTTTACATGCAGAATAAAGATGGAGCCAATCTCTCCCTCTCTCCATCCCCTTCCATTCATCTTTTGCTGTCCCTTTCTCCCTTACCCTTTCATTTTCTTTTTATGCTTTATTAACACTGGCTAGTCTTCCTATTCTCCTTCCCCTTGCTTGTCCTGATGGCTCATCCTTACACGATTTCCTTTGAACAGGAATATTTCAGTCCTTCCCCCCAGAGCACAGGTGTTGACCCCCAGTGCTAAACCTACAAGATCAGGAACTCTCATCAGATTGCTGGTGGCATGCCCTAAGCAGTCTTGCACAAAATAAAGTCATGTTGGTTAAGCTTAACCCCTCAAGGTCTCCGCCAGCTGTTCTGGAACACAGATTAGCCATTCAGTCACTATCATTGATTGATAGGTTCCTCCAACAGGCCAGCCCTGCCCTGGTCATTGAGGATACAGAAATGAAAGAGAACAGTCTCAGCTGGATGACTCGGTTGTTTGGAGCATCATCCCATACACCAAAAGTCTAGGGGTTCCATTCCTGGCCAGGGCACATACCTTGGTTGTGGGTTCCATCCCCAGTTGGGGCATGTGGGGGGGCAACAAATCAATGTTTCTCTCTCTCTCTTCCTCTCCAACCCTCCCCCAAATCAGTAAAAACATATCCTTGTGTTAGTATTCAACATCTTGTGCTGAATATGTGTAGCGGCTAAATTATCATAGAGGATGAAGGCAGGCTTCCTTGGGGAGGTCACAGATGAACTGGGTCTCAATGTGTATTTCAGCAGAGCAGGGATAGTACAGAAAGGCACGAGGACTCTGAAGGTAACGCCTAGTATCCGAAAAGTGCATTCTAGTACCACCAGTCCCCATTGGAGTGCCTTTTCCCTCCTCCCAAAACCATCCTGCCCCCTCCCCCACCCCGCTTCCTATAACTCCCTCTACGCCTTCATCCCATCATCCCGGTTTATACCTCTTGTCCCTGGACACCTCACCCAGCACCAGTCACTTAGCCTCTGTCCTAGGGTTTCTGACCTAACTGCCATGTAAGCCACCAACCCAGCCCAGTGAGTGCCAAAGGGTAACCCAAACAGAGAGCACTCACATTAGAATCACTGGAGAATCTGTTAAAATGTAGCATCCAGGGCTTCACCCATATTTTACTGAATCAGAAAGGCAGGGAGGAGACCACAGGAGTCTATTGGGTTGACCACAAAGTCCTTTCAGTATTTTTTTGTAAAATAAAAGACATATTTTTCATTTCACCAACAAATTTATTGATTTGGATATTTTGAGTAAGTTGGCTAGCTCCTACATGGTAGAACATTAATTGCCCTCAATTAACACCTCGATTTGGTCGCTATCAACTTCACCTGGTCTACCTGACTATGGAGCATTGTCCAGTGAGAAGCCTCTAGCACTAAACGTCACAAAACACTCTTGACACATTCGATCAGTCACAGTACTTTCTCCACACGCTGCACAAATCTTTCTTCATGTTTCAGTTGTGTTTTTACCTTTCTTGAAATAATAAAGCATAATGTGCCAAAAACGTTACTTATTTTCTTCCATCTTCAATAGTAAAATGGCTATACAAAAATTTACCAATTTCAATACTTTTTTAATGCACACCGATATGACAGCTGTCACTGTACAATCTAATGAAATTGTTTCAAGTGAAGTTGAAGGCAACTGAGCGTCACTAGAGCTGCCTTACAGAAAAAAACAAGTGAACTTTTTGGCCAGCTCAGTACATTTTCTCGAGACCTCCCCAAGACTCTCTCCTGCACACCCAGAGGGAGAGCTATAGATCCCATCCTTGTTAAGGTCCCACTAATTGATAATAGCTTATCCATCCTGGGAATTCAGTGAGCACTTTCTACAGACCAGGCACCTGTGAGAAATGTTCATATCCTGTCCATCACATCTCTCTAAACGTTATTGTGCCATTAATTTGTGCCCCGGTTTGAACCAGGTTCAAATATCAATACATTTAACTCACCCAACAACTACATTGAATAACGTCTCTCTCCCTCCTAAATAGTTTGAAGCTGGGAAGCAACACGGTAGCTCTGGGCGCGCATGTCTTCGTGTGCCAGAGACGAACCACGCGGATCCATCCCGTCCGGGCCAAGAGCAGAGGAGAAGGGAAGCCATGCACACTGACGTGGGCTGGGCAGACATAAAGGATGCAGACAGTATCCCCCAAACATTTATTTCAGCCCGTGAGCCTGTCTTTGACAGATGAGATAGTCAGATGATGGCAGGGAATATTCTCAACAACAATACTCCACTGGTGCATGTTGGGTTGTCGAGTAAGAAAGAGGTGGATTTAAAATGAAGCTGGATCACTGATTATCTGAAAGACCCTGAGTAAGTCAAGAAGGATCTGGATTTAAAGAGATACACGCAAGTACCCAGTAGATTGCAGGGTATCAGGACAGGATAACGGT
>PVKM010029330.1:0-17828 GCA_004027735.1 Carollia perspicillata | reverse complement strand
CCGCTGGGGAGAGGGGTGAGAAGAGTTTTGCGCATTGTGGAGGGCACAGTAATCCCTCAAGATGTCCATAACCTATAATGTGGACCCTGTGAGTAGGTTGTGTTACACGGCAAGGGGAAAGTCAGGTTGCAGATGGGGCGGGGCTGACCTTGGGGTGGGGAGATTATGCTGATTATCTGGGTGGGTCCAAAGTAACCACCAGGATCTTTAGAAGTGAACGAGGGAGACGCAGACCTTGGAGTCAGTGGTGTGATGTCAGAACGACTTCACGGCCATGCCTGGCTTTGGAAATGGAAGAGGCCACGAGTCAAGGAGTGCGGGCAGCCTCTAGAAACCGGGAAGGCAAGGAAACCAATTTCCCTCTGGCAGCTCCAGGAAGTTCTGCCGACACCTGGATCTTAGCCCTGTGAGAACCATTTTGGACTTGTAACCTCCAGAAATGTGAAATAAATTTGTGTTAATTTAAGATACTAAACTTGTGGCATTTTGTTATAGCAGTAAAAAACAAAAACAAAAACAAAAAACAGATACAGGTCTCCATTATTTTCTACTCGTGGCTCATCAGGGAAACTTCTCTTATATTTGACCTAAAGTTTTCACTCAGTTGCTCCTGCCCTTTCTTTCGGACACCTGGAAAGGATCTCTAAGGTTGTTAAGACTCCAGAACGGTCTCCCTTGTGAGAATCTAAAAAGCACCACTGTTCTGAAACTTTTAGAAGGGAATCACACAAGTTTTGTGATTTTCCTATGAACTTGAAGTGGTTGGGCGAGGGAGAGTGTCCGGATAGGCAGCCTCAGAGCTGGGCAGCAGGCTCTTGGCCACCACTGCCATCCCATGCAGCATGGTGATGGGGACGGAGTGTGACACTGGGACTTCTGACGCTGGCCCTCACTTTTCTCACCTGTGACATGAGCACTAGGTGACCTCTGGAAGTCTAGTTGATATTCTGTCACTTTAAGTACTCAAACACTATGCCGGAGAACCGAACAACAATGGAATACCTTTTAAATACCCAGCATTTTAGTTACATACTGTCATTTGTTTTCACAACAGCTGTGTGAGGTGGTCATGTCACATGAGACCCCATTTTACAGATGAGGACATAAAGGCTCAGAGAGGTAAAGTTGTTTTCTAAGTCATCCAGCTAGTAAGCTGAGGAGCCGTGAATCAGGTTTTGGTGAGAGAAGCCTGTATTTTTTTATATGACATGATGGCATCTCCCAGTAAAGATTTCTGTCTTCCTTTTTAAAAAAAATCCTCACTTGAGGACATGTTAGAGAGAGAGAGAGAGAGAGAGAGAGAGAGAGAGAGAGAGAGAGAGAGAGAGAGAGACATCGATCAGTTGCCTGTCATACACACCTGACTGGGGATTGAATCTGCAACCTAGGTACGTGCCCTGACTGGGGATCAAACTCACAACCTTTTGGTGTAAAGGACAACACTCTAACCATCTGAGCCACCTGGCCAGGGCTGCCTGCCTCTTGAGAAGGACTCTGGCCCTGGATTATGCTGAAGACACAATCACAGGCCAAGTCCAGGAGTGGTGGTCTTGGGCATGCTGGGAGCCCCATAGTGAAACAAGAATGATTGTTCCAGAACACTAACATCTATAATTTTGTTTCTTCTCCTGCCTGGGCTGGGAACCAGTTGTGTGATGTGGGGTAAGTCCCTCCTTCTCTGGGCCTCTCTTTCCTGCCCTGTGAAATGGGGTGGATGGACTGGAATTTATATCAGTGTTGCTGCAATTTATATTACGAGAGCGATTTATGTTTTAATTTTTGAATAAATCAAAAGTACACATTCCTCTCTTCCCCTGTCTCCTCTCTGGGCCATATGCTCCTCCCTCCAGCCTGCCATCTTGCCCACAGTTAAGAATGCCTCTATTGAATGGTTTAGAATGTTGCTCTGGGTATAAGATTATTGGAGTCAGAGGAGATATATATTCTGGGAGAGAGGAGACAAGACAGCCTTTCTCTGTTGCCCATCTCTCTTCCCGGAACCTCCCCTGCCCCATTTTTCTCTGCCTGGGACGATTAGCTCCCCACGTCCCCCTAGGCCGCCCCTTGACTCTCCTGTCTCCGAAGCAGTGGGCAGGCGGCCCTCCTGTTCGAACAGGTCATCTCTCAGCGCGGCCGCCAGTGCGGTTATCTTTTATTTCTGGCATGTGCTGTAACACAAGAGTGATCTCCACTTCAGAGATTATCACCTCTCATCTTTTATTCTCCCTTTTCTCCTCTCCTTTTTCTTCTTGCAAGATGATAAAATTACCAGACAAGCCGTCCCTTCTGCCTGGCCTCGTCAGAGCTCAGAGATATTTACTTCTTGGGTAAAGGGCTGTAATCTCCCTAACCAGACTTATCGCAGTTAAGCGAGTTAAATTCTCCTGGTCTAATCCCTAATGTGCTGTGGTTTTTTTGAGTATAAAGCTTTTGACATCTTTTGATATAATATGGCAACGCTGGGCCACTGGGTATGATTAGGCATCAAGCAAAGAGGTTTCAATGTGACCAAAGCGGAAAAGAAGGGCCCTCTGCCGTACGTGGAAAAGCACACTCGCTCGTGACAGGGAAGGGGGAGGCTCTGTGGGTGTTTTGCGGGTTCAGGTCATGTGAATCCCCGATGGACAGTCAGTAATGTGAGATCAAAGTTGAGTTAACCCCCACGTCCGTGTCCTTCTGCGGGGTCCCCAACCACGTGCCATAGCGGCCAGGAAAAGGCAAGAGAAGCAAATGGCACCATGCCTGAACTTGGAGGCCATATCGTTTCCAGCCAGAGAAACAAGATCTACTTGAACCTCTAGAAAACAATACAAGGGCCGATGAGGACAAAAGACTAAATCAGACGTGGCTCAACTTATCAAAAATTCTGGGAGCAGAGGGAATGGTTAGAGGACGGAAGATCCGTAATGTTTGACAGAAAGGTGTCTGAGCAGATGGAGACGGGAGCAAGCTTGGGAGACTGGACGGGCCCTGTGTGCGTAGGTGGCGGTGCTGTCGGTGGGGACTACAGACCAACATCCAACCAAGGCCTGGGCGTAGGAGGGCGCCTGGTGTGTGTGTCACATCCAGGGAGGACAATTCTTTATGCCCAGAGGCAACTGTGACTGCTGTAGAAGTGCCAGAGCCGTGCTCAGAAGCGCTTCTTGTTTCCACGTATATGTGTTATGCGTTGGCTTTCCTTTCTTGTCGACCTTCCAGTCAGTCCTAAATTCGGTTCCTGTTCTCTGCCTCTCCCTGCCTGCCAGTGCCACCCATGCTCTCAGCCAAGCAGTGACATTTTCCCTGAGCACAGCCCGTGCATTTTTAAAGGCTGAGATGAGCGTTGGGGTTCGACTCCTCCTGCCATCCTCCCTTTGAGTGTGTGTGTGTGTATTTTTGGCCTTGAGGTCCCATTAAAAAGAAAAAGAAAGTAAATTGCCAGAGCCAAGGAATAAGAGGCAATTTGAGGAGCCCACCAAAATGCCTTACTGTCCCCACGGCAGGCTACACTTTGATGGCGGCAGATGCATCACCAAGTTAGCTCTCTCTCTGAGAGCAGCAGCCTCAACACTCGGGTTAGGGTACTTCCCGGGGCACTAAGGCTTCTCCCACCCACTCCCCTGCTTCAGGAAAGACAGGGTCGCAGGCCAGCTCTCCACAGGTGCCCTCTCCCTTCCAGCTGGACAGCAGCACTCTGCAGAGCCTTTGGGTCCGCCACGCCTCCTGGGCTCTCCACTGGGCAGGGGTAGTGAATGGTACCCATTCCAGGCTGAACCTGGTCCTTGCTCCCAAGGCTCAGATGCACTTCCCCAGCTGCAGGAAGGTTTCCAGGCCACGCTTGGCACCTGTCCTTCACTCACCGCTTGAAGCTCTTCCCCTGCCTGGCCTTGCTCTTCACTCCGACAGGGCTCTAACTTGGCGCTTAGAAATACAAACTCCAACTCTATGGGTCATGCAAAAGTCCCCTGCTGCATTTTGTCAAAGTATGTGCGTGTGTGTATACATGTATGTATGTATGTATCGAATATCTATGTATAAATGAATGAATATTAATAAAATCGAGAGTAGGGTGTTTGCTTTAGATAGCTGCCCCTGAAACACCTACCACCAGCCCTTTCTCCCTTGCAAAAAAATCGATCTCTTCATCTCTTTTCCACACTGGCCATTTTTGGGGGGGCTGTTAAGGCTGTGCCCCCCTTTGCTCTGAGTGCTTAATAAGCTATCAGGCATTAATATTCACTGTGAGTTGTCATTCTCTAGGGGCAGCTGGTGCGATCTGAGTTTGATGGGGCTGTGGGAGGAAAAGAAAACACGGGAAGGCACTCCGAGCTGTCAAGGGGCCCTGGGGCACCGGCTGTCTAGGTGAGCAGAGCACAGAGGGAGGACGGAGTGGGACTAGGAGGGGTGAGCCAGGGCACTGAAGCTGGGGGTGACTGTACCTCCAGCCGTGAGCCCTTCCTGCTTCCCTTCCTGTCTCCGCAACATCCTTTCATGGAGCGAGCTTTGGCCCAGGCTAGTGGCGTGAGAGGGCAGTGTTTCGGGCTGGGCCCTGATCCTGCCTGGACTAGCCAAGCTGTCAGCAGCATGGAGTCCCCTGTCCCCAGGTTGGGAGGAGACAGCGGCTCCTTTCCCCAAGGGACGCTTGCCATGTCTTACTTTATGCTGCGGTAGCCTGGCCCACTTCAGGAATTCCAGGCCCTGGTTTGGAGATGGCCTGCCTGAAGCGAGTCGTGACGGGATTCCTCACCCCATACATTTGTATTAAGTGTGGTGAAACAAATGGAAGAATTTGGAGACTGTGAGTAGTGAATACTGAAATATTGCATACGGTCATTGAAATGAGCAAGAAATCAAGTAGAAGAATATGCAAGGAGCCCCTATTACATCCAAAGCTTTAGAAACAGCCTTGCCCATCATGGGCCTATTAATAAAAACAACAGTAATAATATTGGTAGGTATCATTTGTTAAGTGCCTCTTGGGTGCCAGGCATTCTCTCATACAATCCTGACAATAAACCTTGTATCTCCAACTGACAGTTAAAGAAACTCGTTGAAAGGTTGAGTGACTCCCCCAAGGCTACGTAACTAGTTAAGGGGCAGCCCGAGATTTAGACTTAGCTCCCAGTGCCAAGCCCCCAAACCAGGAAACACGTGAAGATACAAACCGAGTAAGTCAATAGAGACGGGTGGAATTAGAGGCTCAGGTCTGTGGTTCCGACGATAAATCTTACAGGAGGTGGTAGAGAGAGAAGGTCCGTGGGAGCTCAAGGGGTGACGGAAGTTTCTGGAAGGAGTCGAGGCTCGATCTGCATTTAGGTAAGTGAAGAGATGAGCAGAAGGCATTTCAGGATGGATGAAGACACAAGACTGAGCACCGGGTGTGTGAGGGTCCGTGGGGAGACGAGGAAGAGAGAGTGAGGCTTGGTGTTGGGAAGTAATGGGAGCTAAGGTAGCAGATTAACATGGTTATAGGCTAGAGTCCCCATCCACTCTGTGTGAATTTGGGCAAACCACTGAACTCTTCTAAGCCCCAGTTCCTCACCAGTGAGTCAGGGATAACGCTAGTACCCGCTTTACCTTTTCGGGGTGAGGGTTGTGAGATAATTCGTGCAAGGTTCGAAGCACAGTGTCGGCCACGTGCGAGCTGCTGCCTAGATGCCATCTGTAGGTGAGCATGTTCTCGCCTTGCTCCTGGATCTGTGTGCGGTCTGGTGTCGTTTCTTTTCCTTTACCACTGCCCCTACCCTCTTTCTAGGTCCCCGTCATGACATGCCTAAGTCATTGCAACAGACTCCCACTGGGTTCCTGCCTCCGGTCTTTCCCCACACGTGTCTACCTTGTACACGAACACTAGGCTCTTCCCCCAACGCCCTGCTCTCTTCATCTTCCTTCCTGGCCCCAAACCCTCCAGTGACTCACTTTTCCCTTGGAGATTAAATCCAGACTTCTTAGCTGAATCACCTACAACCAACGTTCCTATTTCTTTGCCTCCGTTTCTCAACATGGTTGCTGTTATCGCCCCACCACAGGCTCGGGTCTTCCTCGTCAGGGAGCCTTCACCCCTGCTTCCTCCTCCAGGGATACTGTATACACCTTTCTCTCCATCTAACCACGCACTGGGATTCTGGGCTGGCTCATTGGAAACTCCTCTGCGTGAAGTTGGTCCCGACCAGTCCAGCTCATGAGATCTCTTTCCATGGTGGACAACCCTTATATGCTCTCCATGCCTTGCTCATTTGACTAAAAACTGTCTTGCTAATGATATACACTCATGAAAAGCAAAATGTTACCCCAGATGGTCTGCAAATCCCAAGGGAAGTCCTCTTCCTCGTCTCTTCTGTTCCTGTGGTTCCCGGCATAGGGCAGGGCTGAGCATACAGAAGACACTCAATGCATTTTTATGAATTTTGTTGAAAAAGGTGGTAGTGAGAAAGGGTGATTCCTGTGACACAGTAGAAGCTGTGTCTTAGACTGTCCAGTCGTTTGTGTCCCTGAAAACCAGCAGTCTCTTTATCTTTGTGCTTCTCGTGGGGCAATCCTCACTTTCCAGCCTTGCTTTCTGCCCTAAAAGCTGCTCTGTCCACAGCTCCTCTCTTTGGCTTCCTGGTAGAGCTCAGAGCCCTTGAAAGGCAAGCTGGGATGCGATTGGTGTTTAGATGTAAGTCCTGTCTTTGATTCCCCACCCAAGACCCTGCTGGTGGTTCACAATTGGGTGGGGGTGCATGTTTTCTGTCTGAACAGACGAGTCCAGAATGCACGAACGAAGAATGGTGCACAGTGGAATACAATGTACCGTATCGTATTGTTAAAGCGTTTAATGATGAAGTGTGGCCATTTGTTACATCCTTAATGACAATTACAGCAATAATGGAGATAATCTGAGGAAGAGCAGAGCAAGATGCATGATGGGTGGGACACCAGAGACACCTCTTCTCATCCTGGGAACTTGAGGTTGCAAGGCAGGATATCACTTTTGGGGGGTTTGTGTTCCATGCCCAGCTGGCAACTTGCTTCCCTCTGATTCAAAACGGGGGGGGCAGAATCCTTCACCAGGGGATCTTGGGGACGTCAAACTGCTCCTTACGCAACAGCCTCCTAATGAGTTAAGTGTAAATGAATCAGAAGCAGATGGATTGGATTGTTCTGGAAATACACCCGAGGTTTAAAAATTAAGGGAAAAAGCATTTTGGCAAAAGGCATTTTGGGGTTTGCCAAGACCCAGAACATTTGAAAAACAGTTCAAGATTTTTTCTTTTTCTTTTCTTTTTGGTTGCAAAACCCAAAATGCTGCCTGGAGGCAGTAGAAAGAGATGGGCCTTGGTTTTCCTTTCAAACTGACTTTCCTCCTGCCGTGTGGGTAATGGACCCCAGACAGGAGGCAATGGGCTATGGGATTGCACCAGGGACTGACGGTGTCCGGTGGCCAAGGGCGAAGATACTCTACCTCCATTTGCAGGGGAAGGCGGCCGAGTGGGCCCGCAACTCCCAGACTGGGCCTCAGCCCTCTGGGCCCGCTTTGGCTGCAACCTCTGCCTTGCAATGTGCCTGCCTTTCACAAGACTCGACTCACCTCATTACATAAGGGAAATGGTCTCCAATTTGCTAGGTGAGAAACTTTGGAGGTTAGCAAACACTAATCCAATAAAATATAAAGTGAAATGTTTATCCTAGAAAAAAATTCTTTAAACAGTTTTTTTTATTAGTCACATTTGGCATAGTTGAGCCTTTCCCTGGAGGGATCTTCTTGCTGAGGGCAAAGAAAAATAGCAACTGTCTCAACGCAGCGGCTTCTAAATCTGCTGCTGGCTTGCTGTGTGATTGTGTACAAGACACCAAACCTCTCTGTGCTTTGCTTTCCCAACAACCACCTCTATAGATTTTCTCTGATTCAGTGCCATTATGTGAATCAAACAAGTCAGGGGGCTAATTCATGTTAGACAACGCGTGGTAATGTTACGGGAGCTTTAGCTGTCCTTGGTATGTACAACGCACGGTCCACTTATTTAATTTCAGTGGAGTTATCTCCCCTCTTTCTCCCCAGGCACCTACCTGTAAGGCTCGGCTCACCTGCTGGCCTCTCAGAATCCTGTGCCTTCTAAGCCCGGGGAGCTTGTGAGGGGGTAACTCCATGACCTGGGGTCCCATCACAGGATTTGTAACTGCCGCCCCGTTTAAGGCTCTGCTGCCACCCCGTCTGGGGAAAGCAATATTGGTGCTTCCCTCTGAGCTGCTCTTACTGTTCTCACCTCCTCAGGCAGGTCCTCCAGCCTTGCCTGCTTCTAACCAGGAAAGGTGAGGCATCAGAGCTGAGGGAGGTGAGTGGGTGGGGGCGGCAACTCAGGCTGTGGGTGCCCAGGTCAGAGGTGAGCAGAGCACGACTAAATCCCGGCCCTCGGGGGAGGCCCAGCTTGTTTCTTCGTTTGTTTGTTCATTTCTTCCTTCATCAGCTGTGTGCCTGCTGGATCACGACTTGATCCCTCAGTGAGGACACCTGCTCGCCCCAGCCCACAGGGACCACCACCGCCACCAGGTGCATGAAGGTTTACAGCTTGTAGCAAACTTTCACACACGTGGTCTCGTGATTCCTCTTCTCAAAAGCCTACAGAACGTGCAGGGACCTTCACATCATCTGGTCACTGTCTCACTTGGCAGAGAGGATGTTCTTGGTGGTCCACGGTCAGTTAGCGGCAGGGCTGGCCCTGGTGCCTTCATCATGCCTCGTACTTTCTTTTTGTACTTGAACGTACCGTGTTGCAGATCAGGATCTATTATGTTGTGTCTCATCTTGTTTATGTCACCCCATGTGGACCTTGAACTCCTCTGGGACAAATTCATGTTTTGCACATCTCCGTAACTCACATGGCACAGAGCAGAGCGCCTTGCACATCTGCTAAACAAACATCTTACCAACAGGGGAAATATCGAATTGGGCAGAACAAGGGGCGACCCCAGGTCATGGCAGACCAGAATGGCTTTTTGCTCCCAGACGTGAAAGGCAGCTGCTCCGGGCCTCCGGGATCATCTCCAGTTGTCACACCCCCAACTGTGCCCCCCGCCCTTTAGTCTTGACCCAGCCTCAGTGTCATCAGCTGCAGCCTCATTATCCTTATTATCATCACTCTCACATATCCAGCTCCCAGAGTGGGTCAAGAAATAGGAAGGAAGAAGGGGTTAGCTCGTAGATAATGCCCCAGCCACGTCAATACTAAGCAGAAGCTGCGAACTGGAAGAAGCTGCCCATGTGGGGAGGGAGGGAAGGCCCACCTGGACTACTAACTGGGCCCTGGCCCCACCCTGCAGTGCTGGGTTTGGTTTCTGACTTGCTGGGTGACCTCAGCCCCCTGCCTCCAGTTGACCATGAGGACAGGCATGCTCTCTGTCCCGCCTCCTTGCTTCTTAACCACATGAGTGAGAGGGCAAATGAGATCCCGTTTTGAACTCCCGGGAGGAAAGGCGCTATTAATAACAGCAATTAAAGGGAGGTTATGGCTGGCGGAGGCCGCCACCAAGCAGAAAACGGCTCAGCCCTCAGGGCAACTGGAAGCGGCTTGTGGGAGCAGGGAACAGTCCACCCTCCTCTCGGACTTGTGGGGCTGGGGAGCTAGGGAAGGAGGGAGGACGCAGCAGGGGTTCTGGTTCAGCCTCCTTCTCTTCTCGGATCTCCTAGGTGTATGGGAATTCCCAGGAGGCCACCCCCTCCCCACATTTCTCCCTCTGCTCTGTGAATTCTGGCTTCCCCATTGCTAACGTGACGATTCAGTGCAAAAGGGAATGTGTCAGAGACAGAAAGGAAAGACAGGACAGAAATAAAACGAAAGGGTAACCGTACTTACAAGTTTCTTTCACCTTAGTGCCCCCTCCTACTCTGACACTGACATCCTTAACACAAAAAACCCACCGCAAAGCTCGGAATGGGGGCCAGACCTCAGGCTCTAGGACAAGGCGGGGGCACAGCAGGGAACATGATGCAGCTGCAGGGACCGAGCACCTGGAGGCCTGGCGGGGGCGCAGGGCTGCGGGCAGCGGGTCCTGCCTCAGGCCTGCGGCGCTGTGCTCCGCCCCCATTCACCCAGGAGCTGGGGCACGGCTGCCGTGTGATTGATGGCCTCCAGCTTGAATGGAAAGTCCAGATTCCAACGAGACAGCCTAAGAGGTAGGAGGAGAGACACTTCTCACATCCGCAGCAAAATTAAAAATTAAATACATAAAATTTGTTAGTTTACAAATAGAACCGTTACTTGTTACTCAGGGTATTAACGATCTCCTTTTTCGATTAAAAAATTCCTTTTTAATTTTGGATTTTTTTTGGTAACGCCCGTGAAAGACGTTTGTTTCAGTTGCCAACATTTCTGCAGAACTAATGTGGGTGGATTGTGACAGATATAATTTCTCCATCCTACAGTTTCATCAACTTGAGTTCTGTTAAACTATACCCGCTGGGCTTAGCTCCTTTTAAAGTTTCCGCTTTGACAGGTAGATTTATTAGTCTTGAAATTTGTACAAATCAGATGTCACTCGTGGCAACTTGTCAAAATGTCAGTCTGGCAAGGCGGCATGAAAGGCTTTCTGGAGAGAGAGACAGACGCGAGGCAGGCTTTAAAGCACTCCGGCGCGGCGGTAGGAAGGACGGGAGCCATGGCCGCCTCTTGATCCTGAGGGCTTTACTTTATTAAATATCTCAGGGACGGCCGTCGAATCCCACGTCTTGGAGACATCAAGTCTGACAGCTTCCAAACGATGGCTCCTGTCGGTTACAGTGTCGAGTTTCTCGGCTTGTTATGTTCACTTAGCGGGAGAGAAGGCGAGGGTGCTGGCCTGGGGAGGGAGAGCAAATCCAGGTCTTTGGGTTTCAGGAAATCTGGGTGGGTCTGCGGAGTGGGCATGTGTACCAGGGTGGGGTGCCTCGGCCAGAACTAGGGGCTACCGTGCTCCTCAGTGCAAACTCTGGTTCCAAAATGGGCCAGGACAGAGCAGGTGGGACAGCCGTGCTCCCAGGTATAGACCGTGGAAACGGGCTCGCTTTCTCCTCACAGAGCGGACCCTGAGGTGACAGTCCCACGACAGACCCACGAGACCCAGGGGCTCACTTTCCAGTGGGCAGGCTCCCCAAACTTTCCTGGTCCAGATCTGTTAATCAAGGATCTGTCATTTGGTAAGCTCCATAATGATCTTAGTGTGACATAGTGGGAAATGTTATTAATAGTCAGAAAGGTATCTGAAAGTTTTTCCCTGGGGGAGTGCATGGGAGGGCTGTAGAAAGAACCCCGCAAGGTCCTGGGTGCAGTTTTCTCCAATGGCAGACTGTGGGAGTCCCAGCGGACAGGGGACATCCAGTGCTCTGAGCAGGTGCCCTCTAGGGGGCGTAGGGCCAGGCCTGAGGCAGTGGAGATAGAATTCTGGTAGGGGCAGCTCTCGCTGCATTATTGCCCTCTTTACCCATCCGTCTGCCTGTCTATCCCGGGAAGTTGCAATGCACCGAAAAAAGCCTAGTCCTCTGAATTCCCGTACCCTGTCTCTCCACTCCCCAAGGAGTTCTGGAGGGCTTCATGCTGTCATTTGCGGAGAGGACGGGGGAGGGCTCTACCGCGTGGTGGCATGCTTGCTCCCAGAGATAACTGCTGAGACCCACTCCCCTGTAATTGGGCCTCCCCCCACTCTCCCTTAGGAGTAATGGAGGACCTACCACGCTGACACACCCATCCATCTGCATGCCCCTAAGACGCACTGTCTCAGCATCAAGAGGGGCACGATTTGGTCTGAGAAGCGTGGACCATGCTCTCTCTACCCCACCCGCCTCTTGCTTCTTATTTCTGTGGATGTGGAATTATTGAAGACCCTTTTCTTCGTAAGTCCTCAGACACTCCCCCTAAACCGCAAACTTCTCTGAAGGGTGATGTCCTCCTTACTGGGAATTAGGTGACATGTCACTAAAGCAAGGAACTATTATTTTGTGTGAAGGAAGCAGGGCCAGGATCAGGGAAGGGGGAGCCTGGGGGAGTCCTTGGCGACCTGCCCAACCACTTGTTAGTTTTGAAAGTTTCACCTGCTTGATGTGTCCTTGACCTATCGCCAGAGTAGGGAGCAGCAAGACTTTTTAAAGAGAAATGGGAGGATGGGTAGGGGAAGGGCCCGCAGGGACTGCACCCAGGCCTCTCCCCTGCCAGTCTCTCTAGTGAGTGCAGGGAACTTCCACTGGGCCCTTCTGCCCTCTCACGGCACACGTGCTGGTGTTTGTACATGGCTGGGTCCTCTTCTGCCGGTGGCAGGTTTTCCGCTCCCCCGGGCCCAGGAGGGAGTTCTGTTGGCATCTGTCCCGAGAAAGAGAAGAATCGAGTCCACTGTTTATGTTTCTGGTCAGAGCCTGGCACAGCGAGGAACTCCACTGACCTTGCAAGTGAATGAGATTATTCCAGGTGAAAAATTTCAGACACTAAGAGGGAAGATAATGATCATGGTCATGATGATATAATAATAGTGGTAATTATCCTAATAATCCCTTAGGATGCATAGCATGTCTTTGAAAGCACTCAAAGCACTTTCATATTTGTGATCTCACATAACCTCAACCTACTTCTGGTGAAGGGATTGGGTAGGACAGGTCACTTTAGCTCTGGAGCAACTGAGGCACCCTGCTCATGCCTGTCTCTCTGGTCTCTTTTATTTAGTTACACCCAATTATTCTGTGTTGCCATTCTGTCCCGGAGAGTGAAACATACACGCATAGACACCTGTGGCTTTTAACCCCCAAATGTGCCATTTCTGAAAAGCACTTCAGATTAGAGAGTTGAGAATCGGCAACCTCCCCCTCCCTCCACCCCCTGCCCCACCCCGGCTCTCATTTCTCCGGGGCTGTGCACTCGTTTGCTCTTGAAAAGGGAATTGGGAGGAGGCAGATCTGAGAAGCACTTCACAGGGGAAGACTCTTTAAAAGAAATCACTCCGTGTCATAGTGCAGGGGGACTTACTTTCATGTGGCAAATGTGTTCTGGCAGCTCCCTGCTCCATGTTAGATAGATCATTAAAGTAGGGGCAGGCAGGGGGTGGAGGGGATTTTCCCAGCCCCTCCTCCCAGGACGGCTCTGCCAGTCACAGGGAGGTCACGTTCAAAGGGAGAGTGTGGGGTCCTGGAAGGCTAACGAGTGGAGAACAGAGGAAAAACAGTGGGTGCTCACTGCTAGCTGGAGTCCTGTGATTCCATTTACTAAATGTGTCTCTGCTTAGTAATTTCAGGGCAGCCGGCAGGGAGAGAGCACGGGGTGGGGGAACCGAAGGGGGTGAAAGGCAGGGAAGAAGAAGAAGAAGAAGAGAAAAAAAAAAAAACCCACCAGCCTGTCTGGCATTAGTTCAGAAAGCTCTCCAACTCACACATCTGGTTCTTATATTTCAAAGTTAATTAGTCATATTGAGGCTGTCTGAAGATAAATTTATCATCCAGAAAAAACACAAACAGTTTGAAAAATGAAAGGAAGTGAGGTGACATGGCTTGACGTTTAAATAAATCATTTTAACATGATTAAAAAACTTGTCCTGTCTGACACCCAGCACTTGGGTACTTTGTAAAGACTTTTTGACAAAGACAAGTCCTTGTTTGGTATACAAAAGCCCTTGCCATTCAGTTACTCAGAAAAATCTCTGGCCAAGTACTTTTCTGAGTGACTCCTGAGGAGGACGGCCCGCAGCCGGGGCCCTGCTCTATGGGGTGGCAGCAGGGAGCTTTCGGGAGGTGGTGGCTGTCCCAATGGAAGAAAATCTCAGATGCCAAGAGGTTCGGGTCACTGCAGGGTTTCTTCTGAGAGAGCAGTGAGCGGAAAGTGAACTCTTAGTTTGGCTTTCTCTGGGCGACTGCTGAGTTTGAGCAGGAACGGAGGAACGTTCCCTAGAGGAAAGACCCTCTTCAAATGCCTGGGCAGATGCTTCCAAGCACCAGACGGGTCCTGTTCCTCACACCTCCCGGGGCGTAGATGACAGTTCGAGCCCCGTGACTAATGGAGTTAAGAACCAGGGATCTCTCCGGACCAGCTAGGGTGGGCAGCGGCCAGATGGGGGTGGTAACAATGTAAAGAATCGTGAGTTCTGATGTGTTTGGTTTGTTCTGGGAGCCGATGGACGGGATCTGGTATCCAGCACCCTCCAGACGCAGACACGTGACCGTGCACTCGTCTCTCCCTCCCCCACCAGTCACGCCAGGGTACCGTGCGTGCGTTGTAAAGGTCACCGGTCCCTGCTCTGGGTGATGTCAGACAGTCCCTCCCAGCCCAGCTCAGCAACGGGAGCAGATG
This sequence comes from Carollia perspicillata, assembly GCA_004027735.1. Taxonomy (NCBI): domain Eukaryota; kingdom Metazoa; phylum Chordata; class Mammalia; order Chiroptera; family Phyllostomidae; genus Carollia; species Carollia perspicillata. The sequence goes on along the minus strand of PVKM010029330.1, from coordinate 3,570 downwards.
TTTGGAGTGGTGGTGGCAGAGGAGCCGGCGGCCCAGGTGGGCGTTTCTAGGTGGGATGGAAGAGGGGTGGCGTTCCAGGGCTTCCCGGAATGCCCTCTAAGGCGAATGGGTCCTGGGAGATTTCCACGTCCCTGCTAGTTTGCCCTTTGCTCGTGTTCTCCATGCCAGACCGGAGCGATGTGATACAACATGAATGTTTTCTCCTATTAGCAATTTGGTCTAATCAGTTTTGTTAATGGGATAACAAGAGGTGCCGGGGATGGTGCAAAAGTCTCATCGTGTTGGTAATTTTCACTGTAACATGTTAGCAATCTGTCACTGTTGGTTTCCAACAAAACTGGCAAGAGTCTGCTTACCTCAGGGGCTCTCATTTTGCCTCCACACCACTGGACTGTCCTTTCTTCCTCTGGCTGTTTCGCTTCCGCTGCTTCGATCCGTCTCCACCCATCTCTATGTGCCTTTGTGTCTATCATCCCACGTTTCTTTTTCTGCCACCTTCCACCTCTCTGATAACCTGCTACAATGTTTGTACTGGAGGGAAACACCATCCCAGGCAGCCCGCAGGGATAGAATTCCAGAGCTGGAAGCCCCAAACTATCATTACGCTCACCCGCTGGTTTGTTGCGTGGAGAAATTGAGGCCCAGGGAGGTGAAGTGATTTTTCCCAAAATACCAGTCAATCTAGGCGCAAGGTCAGGCCTTGGACCCTGGTTTCATGATTTAAAATCTGTGGTGCCTTTTACTACATGGTGAGCTGTGTCATATGGAAAAATCAGTCGGTCGCAGAAACCGTTTTTCTTGCACATGGGAAAACTTATCCTGATGACGTTAAGGTCACAGAGAGGAAAGAGTCTCCTTCATCAACATAATAGGCCCTTTCTCAGCTTAATTAGGATGGGCCCTCAAACCAGGTGGGTTTCCAAGGCAAGTAGTCCTGCCAGCTGTGATGCTCCGCCTCAGGATCCCCGCTCTGGAATCAGGGACGGAATAGAGCATCCCTTAGCAAATCCTGGCAGGCAGCGGGGTGGATGCAACTCCCTGCCCTAGCCTTGGTCACCAGCTGTCCAGCACAGAAGCCTTGGCCATAAATAGCCTTTCCTGTAGTAGGTGAGACATGTCTGCCAGCCTCCAGGCCCTGTGCCCCTGCTGCAGCTCTAGGAGACCATCACCTTGCCCTTGTGCATTTGCTGGGCTGGCCAGGATTTGCTCCTGCTGGAAGCGTTTCTTTCCAAAGCTGGTGTCCTGCCTGAGGTGTGGAGGCCAAGAAAAGCCAGGGGCACCAGCCCGTCATTCGAAATTCCCGATTTCGAGTCAGATGTACTATAGTCTGAATCTTAGCTCTGCTTCTTGGTGACTGCGTGGCCTTCCTAGATAGAGCAACTGTGGGCCTCAGTTTCATTATTTGTAAAGTGGAGATTCCTAGCATTGTATTCATACATTTGTAGCGGGGAGTAGAGAAAATGTATGGCAAGACACAGAATGCTCCAGGGCACATGGTCAGTCTGCCCCTTCCTGATGGTGAGGGTGAGGGTGCACGGACACTTACTTGACTGTCTTTTGAAGTCATTCATAGCCCCTGTCAAGCACACAGTTCAAGGTGAGGACGGCCATGTAGTTCTGGACATGTGAAGTTAAAGGGCGCAGGACTGTAGGGGGAAGTGTTCTATTTCCAGGGTCAAGGAGAACTTCCAAGGGATTTAGAGCATGAATAAAGCATCTGTTGAGTGGAGTGAGAGAACAGCTGACCGCTGAGTCACCAGAGGTGTTGATGTTTAGGGGAAAGAATGAATATTCAAGTATCCATGGCAGGGGCAAAAGAAAAGGCTCTGATTTGGGTGCTGGTGAGATCTCCCAGGCTTGTGCGCATTCTCTTTGTCAAAACCTTCCCGCTGATTGTCCAAGGCTTCCTTGATTGCTTCTAATGAAACAGGCGGCCGACTTTGAAATCTCAGAACAGCCTCATCCTGTCCTGTTGAATAGTTAACATTATTCACGGCGCGGTGACTTGGTCGGCTCATCCTGGGAAGGGACTGGTGCTCCCCAGGGAGGCACCTTCTAGACCTGCAGGGGAGCAGAACCTGGGCCCTGCCTTCAGGTGTCATTGAGGAGCTTCAGCTGGGTGTCCCGACGCCTGCCTGTCTGTCTGGTGCCTCCTTAGATGTTACCACACTGTGGTGTGTGTATATGTATGTCTCTGGGTGTGGTATGTGGTATATGTGTGAGTGTGTGTGAATGTGTATGCATGCATGTGTACATGTTATATATAAGTGTGTGTAGAGTGCAATGCATATTTATGTATTGTGTGAGTGTGTATGTGTGTGGTGTGTGTGCACACATGCACATTTGCACTTTCTGTGATTCAGGTCTCCACTTAGAAAATGGAAGGGGAGGGGATTCACAGTGGGAAGGAGTTTGACAGAAGGGAGGTCTGGGCAGTGAGGACCTGAAGGCCTGCCACGTTCTGCCTGTGGGGTAAGGGGGCAGTCCTTCAGTCTGCGTGGGTCCCAGATTCTCTCTGCATCTCTTCACATGGACAGCTTGACTTCTTTCAGAATGGCACCGCGCGCCCGTCTCCTTCTTGGGGGAGGTTCCCTGGAGCACAAAGGCTCAAGTGCCCCTCTGTCATGGCCCTGCTTTTCATGCTCCTTCTTAACATCGATCAGCACGGTACCCATCTCGTTGTTGATATGTGTCCTATTTGGAGAGTGTGAGGTGGCAAGGACAGGGCCTGTCCTCTCCTGTTCACCTCTGTCTTCCAGTGCTGGGACCACAGGTGCTCAGGTGTACCTGTTGACTGAATGAGGAAACCTGCAAAGAGTGGCCAGTAATGACTTCCTCTTCGTGCCTCACAGGATTTTTTGCAAGGGTCAAATGACGGTAGCTGTGAAAGTAATTTGAAAAAGTGAAGAGAAATAGGCCAAGTGTTAGCTATTAACATGACTCTCCTGTGGGAGCAGAGGACGTTCCTGTGCCAAAATCTCTCAGTAGCCTTGAGGGGAGCCTGGCAGAAACTGGACATCTTCCAAGTGCCTCGTTCCCCCCACACAGGAGTCCTTAAGGCAAAACCTCGGATTGCAGAACAATCCAACCCAGTCGCACTCACACTCGTGGAGTGCCCGCTGTGCTGTGATGGGCACGAGGAGGCAGGAGTGTGGAGCGGCGTTAATTCTGTCTCTGTCCTCAGGGAACTCACAATCTAGGGGGCAAGGCCAACTTGCAGGCCAATAAATTTTCAACTTTGCTTGGCTTCTCCCCATCCTCCTCACCCCAAACTTTGAGGACAGTCTTTTTTGATCGCCCACCAAATGAGATTTTTATACCATAGATACGTAGCATATCTTATGTACTCTGGCCCTTTCGAGGGCTACAAACCTTAACAATATATTAGATTCATTTTAACTCCCCAAAGACCAGTTTTTGTCTCTTTCGGGAGATACTGCCCCTGCTGGAAATGCATGCTGCACCCACTTGCCTTCCTGCCCTTCTAGCCAATTCTGCTGACCGTAGACATCTTCTCCTACATGTCCCGTTGGCTTTGCGTCCTTTTCTTCTGTTGACTTTCTCCAAATA
>PVKM010029329.1:0-17834 GCA_004027735.1 Carollia perspicillata | reverse complement strand
TTTTTTTTTTCACTTATAACTTTCAAGAGAGGAGAGTAAGGAGGCTCCTGGGGACCTTAGCAAGCCTGCATTCATTGTACAGATGAGAAAAATGAAGCCCAGAAAAAAGGAAGAATACTCCTAAGGTCTCTTGACTATTTACAAGCCTGGGAACATGAACTCAGGTTTTCTGCCTTTCTTCGAGTAGGATTTTTCATCCTGCAATAGGCTGGCGGTGCAGGATCTTAGGGTCTTTGTGGACCCTAAAAAAAAAAATTAAAAATAATACTCCCACAATAGGAGTATTATTAAAAAAAAATTAAAAATAATACTCCCACAATAGGCGAACGGTGACAGAGTATTTTAATGAACAGGTTTGGTCTCTATGACAACAAGCAAACAATTTGGCATCTTCTCCACTTGGATGATCTGCCTTTTAAGAATTTTTTAAAACTCTGCTTTTACTGAAGATACCCAGAGAACTGAAATGTTTATTGGGAGCTAATATATATTGAGCACTTACTATGTGCCAGGCTAATTGTTCCACAATGTGTAACCTCAGTTAATACTCACAACAACCTTATGGGGTGAGTGTATTCATATATGCATTTTACTGAGGAAGAAAGAAGTTTAAGGAACTTTCCATAGGATATCCAGATAGCAAGTGGCAGATTCTAGATGCAAACCCGTATTTGTCTGATTCCAAACTCCATGCATTCATTTCCTATTGCTGCATAACCAGTTATCACACATTTAGTGGTGTAAACAAAACCCATTTTCCCTACAGCTCTTAGAGTTCTGCTGGCCAAGTGTCTGGGTGGAGTTTGGCTGGACTCCACTCCAGGTTTCTGTTCCCAGGCCCAAATCAAGGTGTAGGCTGGCCGGGCTCTTATCGGAAGGTTTTAAAGCACCTACTTCCAAGAGCATCCAGGTTGTTGGCAGGAACCAGTTCCTTATGAATGTTGGATTGAGGTCCGTGTTTTCTTATTAGCTGTCAGCTGGAGTCTGACCTTTGCTCCTACAGACCACCTGCATTCTCTCTCACTGGACATTCCGCTCGGTCTTTGTTGCAGCAAGGGCACCTCGATTACCCACCCCCAGCTCAGGCAGGTAGATCAGGCCTACCTAGATAACCTCTGTTGAAGATCGAGGGGCAAAGACCTTTGAATTATACCTGCAAATCCCTCCACAGCAGTACCTAGGTTAGCATTTTATTGAAACTAACCAGGGGACAGGAATCCTAAGGGGTAGAGGATGACATAAATTCAGAGTCTGACGATAAATAGTATGAGACTAGGAAGTGAGGAGACAAAGAGAGAACCAACTCCTATGATGTTCTGACCGTAGCGGCCACCATGGTACAGCTTCCCCCAGCTGCTACCACATGGGAAACAGCTCCTCCCAATTTTTCAAGGCCAGACATCTGGATTTTTATGTGAAATCTCGCCATCAGAAAAAGTTGACAACTACTTTAAAAATAAAACCCATCCATCCCCAGACTAGGTGAGACCTTAAGGCCAAACTGCCCAAACTACATAACAAATTCTGTGACCCTGACTTTTTTTCCTCGTGAGTCCTTAATGTAGTCATTTGTGGTGTCCCCGCATCTATAGCCCAGTCTTTGCCCACAGCCCTAGACTCTTCATCCTGAATACCATACACACAGCGGCTCACCACACTCCAAAGGATTTTCCACAGACAGATGATCTTCAGGACTTAACGAAGCCTTTTTGCAGCACCTGGTTGAGGGCTTCTCCAGATGGTCCCAATCGTGGATGTTCTGTTCTCTCACAGAAAATCTGCACAGACTCCCCCAGGATAGCCCTTTCCAGGTTGTAGCTTATCTGCCTGTTCCACTTGATGGAAGCCTCTAAGAAAGCAGGAACCAAACATGCCTCATTTGAATTGTTATCCCCTTATTTGAATTCATTGCCTGATGTGCTTAGTAACTAGTTCTTGAAAGAGAAAAGGGCGTTCTGCATAACTCAGCACTATCTATAAGCTCCTAAAAGTTCACGGCTCATCCCTGGGCCCACACTCAGAGTGTCTCTGAAACCACTGTTTACTGGAGAGTCTAACTGCAGAAACTAATCAAACAATGGAATTGTCGTTTAAAGGCTTTTGAATGGACATCCATTTTAAAAAGTCATGATCCCTATAATAATGGAAAATGAATCTCCCTGGGTAGGACACTGTCGAGCCGTGGTCTGTGGAGCTGCAAGTGGGCAGCTAATGTTGTCCACACAGCCCAGTGTGCGGAACTGCCAGGGTGGACGGGGTATGGAGGACTGTGAAAGATGCCAGCTGGTAATGCAGTACTCCGCGGGCCCCTGAGTGTTTTCTATTTCAACAGGTAAAATGAGTTTAAAGGCACTGATTTACAGTAATGTATACAGACATTCTATATCTTACTTCTTAATCCTTATGCTATAAGGAAATCCTGAGGGAATGTGTCTAGAACATAGTGAGGGCTGGACCATCTGTTTTTTATCACCTAGGGTCTTTGGAGTTAACTCCAATAACACTGTTAATGCAAAACAGACCATACGCTGGGCATGCCAGGGAAACAAACACTACGGTTCCTTGTCTGTATTTCTGGGATGCTATCTTGTGCCATGTGTGTGAACCAGCCTCTCTACGATCATTATCGCTGCTGTGCGAACTCTTCCTGGTATGACTAGGTGGTTTGGCCCTGCCAGGCACTCCTCTTCACTTCACGCTAATTAAATACCTTATCATGCTTCCATGTTACCCCCAATGTAGCCGATGTCTATACTTCCTGTCTAAATAAACATTAGTGGTGCATCCTTGTGGAAAGCCCACTGTCCTAGAGTCAAAAGAACTTGTCCATCCCATCTGTCATCAGCAAATTGTGATCCTGAGAAAATTACCTACCTGTCCCCCACCCCGGCACCTGTAAGACAGAGTTCCTGTCAACCATGCACGTGTCACCTACTCCTACACTGATAAGGAACAGTCTCACATACCAGTGCCTCCTTTCTCGGATTGTTGGCATACTCTTTGTATATAGAATACTTTCCTTTGTAAAGAAAAAAAAAGTTGAAACAAAACTACGCAGTTACACTAACCCTTATTTTATACCACAGAAGTTGGTTTCTTTGGTTATATGGGATTGGTTTTCCATTCTTCTCCTGATTTAAGAAAAAGAGCTCATCACTGGTTTAAAGACACTTAGGTTGTTTTCATGTCTTGACTATTGTGAATAATGCTGCAGTGAATACAGGGGTACGTGTATTTTTACAAATAAATCTTTTCAAAGTTTTCGTGTACATACCCAGAGGAGAGGTTGCTGGGTCATATGGTATAGTTCTATTCTTAATTTTTTAAGGAAACTTCATGCTCTTTTCTATAAAGGCCGCATCAATTTACATTCCCACCAGAGGCTACCCCAATTTAAAACTTGTAATTTGTTTATTTTTGAAATTTTCTATTTAATATTTTCAAACCATGGTTGACTGTGGTAAATGAAACCACAGAAAGCAAAACCACGCCCAAGGCAACTACTGTATGTACTTAAATATCATACCTTAATATCATACTATTTACCTTAATATCATACTATCAGTATCCTCACGATAAAATGAGGAGACTGTGGGGGGCAGAGGTGTCTAGTGAACGGGAGGCCCAGCACTCAGATTCCGAGGTCCCCTGTTACTGAGAGTGGGATTCACAGGAACAGCGCTCCTCTGTCTTTTCAAAGATGTGCTTTTCTTTTTGGCTGATAATTTGCATGAATCATGTCAATTTACGTCCAGCTACATATCTTCCTCCAAGACTATTTCTACTTTCAACATGCCAATATTTAAAAAATGTAAAGATGATTTTCATGCTCTCAGCAACAAACTTTCCATAAAAAAGAAAAATTAAAGTCCACTAAAAATCCATTTCTACTGTGAAGTTAAGAAACACTTGCTTCCAGCATTTTGGGAACTACAGACAGGGGACAGAAGGATTCCAGGGGCACAGCCTGTGCTAACAGGACTTCAGCAGCTTACTCGGGCAGCTGTCAGTCTGAGCTCCTTCCCTGATGTAAAGCTGCAGGTGGTAATGTCAGGAACGTCAACGAACAGCAGCAAGACAGGCTGCCATTACCGCCGAGGTGCAAAATTCCAGACGGTGATAACAATAAATTTAAAGTAAGTTAATGCCCAAATGATCCCAAGTACAGGCTTCTAGGGAATCAGTGGATATAGTTACATCATGAGAATACTTAGAAAGTGGTGTATTTGTGACCTTAGGTCAAGAAAGATAATCAAGCTAGAACAGTATCATTAATTTGTTTTTTGAGACACAAGATTTGACCAGTAAAGAGAGACAAAGTCTATTTTATGTCATGTGACCAACTGAAAAATTAAATCAATTATACTGCTTGCAGATGAGACTTTTTGTATTTAACAACATGCAAACAAAAGGGTGATAAAAGTATAAGTGAAAAGTTATTATACTGATAAGATGGAGAGTAAATGGCATTTGTTGAAAATGTGCCTTTGCTCTGGTCCAGCTAGAGGGGCAAATGATTTATTCTTCAACTAGGAGCAAGCCAATGACCATCAGTGTGAGAAAATTGTTAATACCTGTATGAGCTAACATTATTAAATCTGCATTTTTGATTGGCTACGTTTCCTGTCTTTTTGACCTTATTATATTAGTGCCCCAAATCAAAAGTACAACATTGTTTATATGAACAGAATTAAAGCAAAAAAATAATAATCAGAGAGGCTATAACAATAAAAGCTAGTTTTATTGGTTATTTACTGCAAAATTTTCTTGATTCTAGGGTGCTGTCAATTTCTTAACATCTTTCAGGAAAAAATGTAAAAGAAAAAGACAGAAATACTGTTAGGTACATCAGTTGTGAGACACATGCCAATATGAAAAGGTGTCTTAAAACCCAGGAACTGTGGTCTCGTACTATGCCAAATGAGTTGCATAAAAGTAATTACAATGAATCCTTCCAACAATCCTGAGAAGTAGGGATTATTTCTCCTATTTTATAATTACTGTGTCAGGATAACTGACTTGCTCAAGATCACATAGTTTGTAAATGCAAACTCTAGATCAGAGTCCGAAGTCCCTGTGTTACAGAAGCTGCGATCATTAACTACCTAGTTATTTCTGGTTTCTGAGACATAAGAGGGAAAGATCATACTTCACTTGGTATCCTCTCTTTAATTAATATTGCTAAGACTGCCTCATGGCTTAGCTCCAGTCTTTCCAAATCTATCTTGGTTTAGAACAAGATTAAGACAAAATGAGAAAAATGCACAAGTACTCACCAACAGAGAGAAGAACCTGGAAAGGCCTGCAGGTCCTCACGGCACATGTTACGTCCTCCCAGGCCACTGGAGCTGCACCGGGCACCTTTGTGTTTGGCAGAAACCATTACTGAAGAGCAATGCTCCCATTCATGGTTTAGTTTCACTCCAGCTGAGGAGCAGCAGGCACTTTAGTCCAAATTATTTTAGAAGCTTTAGACTTTCAAAAGCACTTTAGGGATGTCCTAGCTCAGGGGTGTCAAACTCATTTTTACCAGGGGCCACATCAGCCCCGAGGTTGCCTTCAAGGGACCGAATGTAACTTTAAGACTGCACATATGTAACTGCTCCTTAACAGTTAAGTGAGAGCTTGGCACTGCCGCCGGGTAGAAACAAGGTCCCGGGCAGATAAAATAAGGTGGAGGGCCGGATTCGGCCTGTGGGCCTTGTGCTTGCCACCTGTGCTCTACATGATTTTGAAATCACATCATTTTCACCACGAGACCTGCTCTGACACTTGCCTTTAGAGAGTGTTGCTGTGGCAGAGCATCTGAAAGAACGGCAAGGAAGGGTCTGGTGTGTTACAGCCTAAGGCAGGGGTCATCAAAATGTGGCCCTGAGACCAGATCCTGCCTGCCACTTCTTGTTGTGAATAAAGTTTTATTGGAACATAACCACACCCATTTGTTTACATATTATGTATGGCTGAGCTGAGCGGTTTTGACAGAGACTATATGTCCCACAAAAATTAAAACATTTATTATCTGACCCTTTATAGGCCTCTGGCCTAATAGAGCTGCAGTCATTTTCAGGATTTGACACTGGAGTGTGAGCAGAATGGATATTTTCTTTGCCACCTCAGGTAGCCTCATTCAACTTGAGCATGTGAGGAGTGGCTAGTGTATGTAAAGCCTGGCCTGCGAGGGAAACAAAGAAGCGTAGGTTCCGCTCCCTGGCCTCAAGCTAATATTTGATAGTGGATCCCTTTGCAAAGGGGTCAGGGGATACAGAAATCTCCTGACCCCCAATTATGTTCTCTGAGAAATGCATCCAGCTAGTCTCAGCCATTGTAATTCATGACAGTTATACAGCACAAGTCGGCATACGTAGAGTGAGTGCCCGCACACAATTTTACTGAGTCCACAATGGGAGGGGGGTAAAGTGAGTCAAAAGCTGCAAATGAGCAAAAGTCTCCCTAAGTAAAAAACTATGTAGAATAGCTATCCTACTGTGGACCAACAAATGGATAAAGATATGGCATAAACAATGTTGAGTCTCTAAAAGCCATGATCTTAACCATGGGTCACAGCCATACGCTAATTCACACAAAAATTTCTTTACCCAGAAGTCAAATTTCTCAAAGGTGTGACTCACTAATCACCCCCATCTATCGTCTGGAACTAAATCAAATATTCAGGTCTTAACATTTTGGGGATACCTCCGGTCTTAGTTTATCATTTTTCTCCTTAAGAGGCCTCCGGGGAGAGGTAACATTTAGATGCATTACAAACTTTTATCTTTCACAAGCAATGTAGAAGCATCCCACTGCCTTGTATTTGGGGTAAAGATCATTTCCTGCCCATAAGTAAGCCTTTTGGTCCTACTCATTAACATTTTAGATTTTGTAATGGTCTTATATTTAGTACAGTTTACAGTGAAAGCATCAAGAATTTATGGTGCTATCCCATACACAGAACTAGAGGAAGAAAACCTCTATCAAGAGAGATTTAAAAATATATCCCTAATATTAAGGTGAATGTACTTCAATCTTTAAGATGCAGAGCATGTTACAGATAAATGGATATGATTTATTCTAACAGTTTCCCAGTCTGGCCACACTCTCACGTTACTATGATTAATTCTGGTAAGAGAGTATGACTCTGACATTTAAAAGTGTGACTTGATTTTTAAAATCCAGAAAGAAACATGCCTTCTTGCTGAAGTGAAGATATTTAAATACTTGCAAGAATGAACTTTCCTAAAGATAACAGCTTTGCTTAGCATCAAGACTTAAATTAAAAGCATATTTATTTAACGGATTTTAGTATAGACTACATACTTTATATAATTAATGTTAATGTTTTATATATTATTATTTACTTAGTTATTAGGATGTCACTATAGTTGAATTAATTATTAAATAATGATAGAGTGACACTATTTTTGTAAGCAAGGTTGGTTGACTACATGTTATTTATTCCCTCAATTTCTTCCTTCCTACTAGAACGTAATTTTGTTTGGATATTCACCCTCTTTAACAGGGTCACTTGCTTCAAGAAAGAATGGGTGCTGATTGGTCTAAGTTAATCACATGATTGATACACATCAGCATAGGCCAAGAACAGAAGTCAGCAAGGAACCTCCCCGAACAATGGTCTTCCTTCCTCAAAAGCTTTTCATTGATGAGTTCAGTATTTGATATTTGTAATGCCTACCCAGGACAGCTGAAACTGTGAAAACCATATTGAATCACTGAGACCAGAGGCAAGGAACCAGCTGTGAGGACACAGGGAACAGGCTGAGGATGGTACAGGGAAAGGAAGGGTTCTTACCATTGACATGAGCCCCCGGGCTCTGGAGTCAAGCCACCTGAAGAATTCTTGTTATAGGAAATGATGTACCTTCTTTGGTATTCAGGCCAACCTAAATTGAGGTCCTCCATAACTTGCAGCCTAAAGCAGCCTGACTGATATGTACCTAATAGCCAAGCTACTATTTAATTGGGGGTTTACCCCCAGATGGAAATAATATCAATCCGAAAAGAGAAAGTACAGATGCCTTTCAGTATGCCATCATTAACCACCTAGTGGGTGTCAGTTAACTTCCATTTCTTCACATCTAAGGAATACCTACTCTCTTCTGGGTGCCACGCTCTTCGAGTTGCCCTGTTTTTAATGGATCGGATTGTCCAAGGAGAAGGTATTCCTCTTTGACTAGAACTCCTGCCTTTTAATTAAACGAAAATTAAAGCAAGAGTAGCAAGCCTTTTCACAGGAGCTCAAATTGTGATAAAGAAAGGATTTAGAATGATAACAATTATTCACCAGATAATGAAGGAGAGGTCAGAGAGATTCACTATTGTGTTAAGTCTTTTAAAAAATGTTAGTGGTGAAATGACAGAGTCCTTACTATGAGGCTCTACTTTTAATCAGTAAGCACCCAAAAATCTGAACATTTCTTATGAAATTAGCACATATTTTCTTAAACCTTAAAATGAATTTTATATATGCGTGTGCTTGCATGTGTGTATGTAAATATATATATGTACTGCATAGGTATACATATACAGTCTCCAAATTATGTAAAAATATATATACTAAGTGCGCACTATGCACTTATTTACTCATGTATTCTCCCTCCCATGTACACACAAACTTTAAGCATGCACAAATGTATGTAAGCATGCTGGAAAATGTCCAAAGGGCTATGCAAACCACGAATTCTTCTCTGGATGTTACAGCAAGGGCGCAGGCTAAAGAAGACAAAGACAGGGGGAGCTCGAGGAGGTGATGGCTGCTAGAGCTCTGAGTATATATGAAGAACGTAGAGTTTTTTGTTTTATGTATATAAAAAGGCTTATAGGACCTTAAAAATATTCATACTTTTCAAATTAATTTCTCCTTTATGAACTCGTGCTATGAAAATAGTCTTAAATATGGAAAATATTTATATACAGATATATTTTCTACAAAATTATTTATAATAGAAAATGCATAAATATCTTTATAGTTATGGATTTTTACTGTGAAATATTTAGCTAATAAAATAGTAGTTATGAAGAAATTATTTGACATACAGAAATACTAAAACTAAATAAGGAAAAATTTCAGGATATAATTGTATATATATAGCATTATCTTTACCATGTAAAGCTAAAAGTTTTGAAAATATATGCCAAAATGCTATCAATATTTATTTATAGATTCATGGGGTTTTGAATGTTTCCTTCTTATTTCTATTTTTTCTGCATATTCTATGAGTCTAATTTTAAAATTTAAAAAGATATTGTAAACTTTTTAGAAATAAAAGGACATATATTTGAACTACTAAGTTTAAACTAATTTAAAAATACATATATTAAATCTTTGGATATTCAAAATGAATGCATAGTATTTTAAAATATAGATGAAATACATTTGAAATATCGATTGCATATTAAACTACAATGACATTCTCAAAATTTTTTAAACATTGAAATAGCTCTCCCCTAGACATAACATAATAAAATTAGAAACTAGTAACAAAAGGATTATAAAAATAATACTTACTTGAAAATTAAAACCAACTTCTAGAATGTCTTACAAGAAAATCTAAATTAAAGTTACAAGGTCTTTGGAAATTATGTAAAATAGAAACACTATGTGTAAAAACTTGTAGGTTATGGTCCAAGTGGGATTCCATGGAAAATTTATAGCTTTTAATGCATTTTCTAAAAAATAAGACAGAATAAAAGTAAATTAACTAGATTTTAGTGCAAGGAAGTACCAAAACAACTTAACAAACTCAAAGAAAGAAGATTAATTACAAAGCCAGAAATAAATGATCACTCAAAACCTCAGATTTACAAAGACAGTATAAATTATTCAATAAAATAAAAATTTAAAAATTGTTCAACAAAATAAAAGCTTGTTTGACATGAAAAATTTGGCAAATCTGATCAAGGAAGAATGAAAGATCACACAAATAAACCACACTGGAAATGAGATAGGGTACCTAACCTCAGATACAAAGATTTTTTAAATTATAATATCATAGTATGTAGAATTTTCACAAACACAGTTTAAAATTGGAATGAAATGAGTATTTTCTAGGGAAAAAATGACCCAGACTGGTCACAAAAGAATAATAACTATAGAAGAAATTAAAGATGTATTGTGATAACTTCCTTTTAAAAATAACACGAGACTCTAATGATTTTAGAAGGGGTTTCTTTCACAATAGAGTCTTTTTCCTTCTTCAAATAATGTTCTAGAGCTTAGAAAAATATGGAAAATATGAAACCAAAATCTACCTATGAATGACTGTATACAAAAACACTATCCCAATTTCCCTTATGAATATAGATTTTTTAAAAAGCTGACCAAGATGTCAGCGATTCAAAACAAGAAGGGCATTTAAAGAAAAATGTGTATCACCATTATGTAGAGTTTCAACTGGAATGAACCATCTTAAGCACGTGTCAGTCTTAGGAAATATAAATATTCTTTATTTGCTGCACTCTATCTACCACTAACCTATAGGCATAAATGGTTTTATTCATTAGTCAGGTGGTAGAATTATTTCCTTTGAAGAAAACAAAATATAAGGATGCATATTATAATCACTGCCATTTGATACGGGATCATAGGTAGTAGCCAATGTAACATGACATTTGTAAAAAAAAGAAGCAATCCTATAATTATTTTCACATTATCTTGATCATTTAACAAGAAATGAAAAATTGGTATGAGTTTCTTCTACAGATTCAGACAGGAATGTCTCCATTTTATCGCAAGAAAATCTACAAACTCACGTATAGAGGTTCCCATTATTGTCTATTCTGTTTCCTGCCTCAATGGAAGATGTGCCCTCCTCAAAGATCATTCCCTCCACTCAAGTTTCGAGCGCCATCCCTTCTCTCCTCTCAAGAACTTTGCTCATGCATTTTTCTTCTTTCTCCTGAAACTCTGATTTCTTACTTTCTTCTGCAATATTCACTCATTTCAGCAAAGCTGCTCTGATACCTAAAATCTTCTGAAAAACAACAAATCATTTCTTGACCTTCTTCCTCCTAACACTTCATTTCTTCACTCCTTTTGCAACAAAACTTCCTGAAGGAGCTAACTGTCTGCTCTGGCTATCTCCACTCCTCATCTTCTGTTATTTTTCAACCCATTCCAACCTGGATTTTACCCCAACCTGGCTTTTCCCCGCCTGGCTTGAAAGCTGAAGCTGTTTTTGTTAAGGTCATCAACCTCTTTTCCCCCAGTCTCTTAGAGGCTCTTGATTAAAATATTGACAGAACCTTCTCCTTAAAACTCCATCCTCTCATGGCCTCTGTAACATCACTTTCCTGATATTCCTCCTCCTCCACCAACTCCGGTGTCTTTGCTTTCTCCTACTTCTCTAGTTTTCTGTAGTTTACTTCCTCCTACAACTGACAGCTACACGTCACATTGACTCAGTTTGGTAATAGGTTCTTCTTTCTCCTGTAATTATTTTCTTTCCTTCCATTATCTCATCTGGTCCTATGGATTTAAATTCTATCTACATGCTTCTGAATTCCAAGTTTATATCTCTAGGACTGATTGCTCCCTGAGCTCCAGACTCATTTATGCAACTATTTCATATATTCATTTTCATGTCAACCACATATTTAAAAATAAACATTTCCCCAATGAAATCTTTGATCCTCCTTCTCCCTTGACAAACCACTATTCCCGAGTGTTTGTTATCTCAGTAAATAGCACCACAATCCACCCAGTTATTCAAGCAAAAAGCCTAATAACCCTTTCCACTAAATGCATTAGTGAGCCTGATTTATTCTACTTCAATCTTGAATGCCTCCACCTCTCCCCATCCACTGCTGCCACACCTGTCAGGCCACCATCACCT
Organism: Carollia perspicillata; assembly: GCA_004027735.1. Classification (NCBI taxonomy): domain Eukaryota; kingdom Metazoa; phylum Chordata; class Mammalia; order Chiroptera; family Phyllostomidae; genus Carollia; species Carollia perspicillata. Next base: position 5,985 of record PVKM010029329.1, on the reverse strand, counting down.
CTCACCAAATCCTACATTACAACCTCCTCCTACTTGTACTCTTGTTCTCTGGGAGCTTTTCCTCCCCAAAGACTGAGCAATTGCTTTATTAACATAAACCAGCTTGTTTAACTATTCTGACCCTTCAGTAGCTCTGACTACACATAGAGGGGAATTGGAATTTCTTGCCTTGACCTAAAAATCCTTGCATTATCTTAGTTCCTACCTATTGCTCTGAACTCCTACCTTTTCCACTGTACTCTGGCTACCTGGACTCACTTTCTGGTCCTTGGAATGCCAAGCTCTTCCCAGCTTCAGGGCCTTTGTGGTTGCTGTTTACTCTGCTTGCAAAGTTCTTCACACAGCTGAGTCCCTGGTCTGAAGCGCCATTTCCGTGAGCCTATCTTAGTGATACTTCTCAGAGTGCTCTTACTCTCTCTCTCCATTGCATCCTTCTCCTTCATTTCCTTCATAGCACTAAATTTACTGTGCCTGTGAGTGTTTCCTTGTTTTTGCCTCGTATTCCTCCAGTGGCCTGCAAAGCCCCTGTGAACACGCGCCCGGCTGTATACCCAACAACCGACACATACGAGCTGCTCCATAACTACTTGTTTAATAGATTCAAGCTGGTGAGTGGCCAATTAATAGAGCTAATGAATGAGTTTTAAAAGGTGAACAGATGCTATAGCAATACTAGTGTTTAAACTTCAATAAACTTGAAACTTTAGTAGCAGTCCTTTTCACAAGTAATAGCAATTAGAAAATATAATAAAGTTTAAAAATCTCCTTCGGAATCGTGCAAAACCTTATTAAAGCCCTATTGGTAAACCTAACAAGAAATACACAAGAACATATTTAAACAAACTATAAAACTCAACTGAAATATATAAGAGAAAAGCTGAATAAGTAGACTAACATTGTATATCTGTATATTAAAAAAACAGTTTTATCAAAATAAATTAACAAATTCATCTTACTTCTTAATAAAAATCTTAAAAGGATTTTAAAAACTTTATGAGTCAAATTCTAAAATTTATCTAGAGAAGAAAATAAATGACAATATCTAACAAAACTTTCTTAAAGAAAAGAATGTTGGGAAAGATTTTTTTATATTTAAAATATTAGAATTAACTTAAAAATTAAAAAAATACAAAAAGTGTATATATGGCATGGGACTAGACAAGATCAATGGAAGAGAATGGAAATTCATGTATGTAAGAGAATGTGCATTAATATAAATATTATATTTCAAGTCAAGCATAATAAAATTATATGTAATAAATGGTGCTGAAAAAAATAGCTATCAATGTTTAAAATAAAATATCTATCAAGTATTTTATAAATATACAAATTCTTTATGGAGTCGGGAGCTAAGCATAAAATATAAAACAGAGAAATATTGGAAAATTATGATAATATTCTTAAATGTAGAGGCTATAAAGACGTAAAACCCCAGAAGGTATTAAATGGGCTGATAATTTAATTTTTCTTAGTGAAAAATAAATCATAAACAAAATTTAAAAAGCAATGAAAGACTTGAAGAAATTACTTGAAATATATACAATACACAAAGTATTAATATTCAGCCTATATAAAGAATACCTATAAATCAGCGAAAAACAAGCAACATGGAATAATAGACAGAAATTATCAGTACACACATCACAGAAGAAATACAACAGGCTACTAAAAACATATATACATGCTAAATCCCAAAATAAATTAGAGATGCAATTCTAAAACATTGATATTGTTTTATCCATCATAATTCTGGCAACAAACTGAAAAAAAATGGGCTTCTACAACTCAATAGCAAAAAGAACAAAAATAATCTGATTAAAAAATGGGCAAAGGAACTGAACAGTTTTTTTTTTCCAAAGGAGACATACAATGGCTAACAGGTACATGAAAAGGAGCTTAACAATACTAGTCCCCAGGGAAATGCAAATCAAATCCACAATGAGATATCACCTCATACCTGTAAGAATGGCCATCATCAAAAACACAAGAGGTAAGTACTGGGGAGGGTGTGGAGAAAAGGGAACACTTACACACTGTTGGTGGAAATGTAAATTGGTAGAAGCACCATATGATCCAGTAATCTCACTTCTGGTAGTTCTATTTTTAATTTTTTGAGGAAACTCCATACTGTTTTCCATAGTGGCTGTACCCTTTTAACTTCCCACCTGAGTGGTAAGATTCCAACTTTACAACCTCTGCTTATTCATATGTAGAATGGGAAGAATAATCTGTCCCTTACATTTATTGCGAGAACTCAATAATAAAATAAGTAGAATTGCGAGCTCACTGCCTGGCACACAACACATCCTAATAAGAGGACAAATTACTACTGATGGTGGTAGTCGTAGTGATGATGATGGCGGTGGTAACAGCGACAGCAGCTGCTCACGTTTGTCTGGCCAAGGACTCTGCTAAGTCCTTTCCATGCATCATTTCATTTGATACCTGTGACCACCTGAGGAAGCCTGTGCTGAAGTGTGTATTATAACATCCTGAGTTTAGGGATGGGAGACTGAAGCCTCATGGGTTTAAGTGACTACTGGAGATGATCATCTCACTAATAATAGAGTCTGGGAGTGGAGCTAAAAGTTGACCCACTCCCAGGCCCCACTCTTAGACACCATATTGGTTCCTTTTTCTTTGATCCGGGAGCCAAGGAGGGTGTCCCACCTCATTACCCAGACAGCGAGTCAACCAGACACATTCTGAGCGTTGTTTCTTGAAGCAAGCTTGGGAGTTTGTGCCAGAGTTACCTTCAGAACTAGAACCAGAGAGTGGAGCTCTGGACTTTTTTTTTAAAGCATATTTCTCAGTTGACTCTAATGTACTGTGACTTTTTAGAACCACAGGTTAATCAATCAAATTATATGGCAGGGATAGCAATCCATGTCTACCAAGTTCTATCAATCCCGCCACAACTTGAGACTGCAGTTACAATCCCCTTCGGTGGCTGAGATTTGCTCCCCTGATGGTAAAGAATGTTTGGCTGTGAACCTACACAGGTTTTGGGGGACGCTCCAGACCTGACGGGGGAGGGTATCTCTAGAGGAGGGAAGGGAGGGTGGGCCGTGAAGTGAGTCTTGGCTTTCGGAGAAAATCCTCTTCCTTCTTTCCTTTTCTTCCTGCTGAGTGGTCAGAACATTTGTTGGCCAAACCTCACCCTCACATGCTTCTTCTTTCCATCAGATTGCTAACTGTCCATTTTTCAGGGTTTTAGAAAAAATGTCTCTTCTACTGTGAAGCCTAAGTCATAACTTTATACCATCCTCCCCTTCTGTCCAAGGCACATTCCTGTGATGATCTGGGGTTACACTCATCCCTGACCTTACAGTCTCCTGAAAATCTAGACATGCTTGCATTGATTATTTCTTTATTCTAGGTCATTGAAGAAATCACAGAGGACCAGGTCCTCTGGATGACTTATACAGCCCTGTAGGCACATAAATTCTGAGGGATATGCAAGCTGGCTCTGGACCAGGGAACAGGGCCGAAGGTCTTTATCTCTGCCTTTCAGGCTCCCTCCTCTCTTCTTCCCTCCCTCTTCCTCCTCTCAGGGAAAAGAAGGAGAGCAAATTTCTTACCTGCTTCTCCTTCTCTAGCCGTAACTTTCCTGTTTCTGCAGCTTCATTGTCTCTGGGGCACCACACAGTTACTCTTTAGAAAATTTCTCAACCGCCTAGCACAGAGGAAAACAAAATACTGAAAGTCATCCTTACAGCCCAAGCACATGAAAGGTGGAAGGCTTCCTCTGCGGGAAACGGGCCGTGTGTCCCCCTTTGCTGGCTTTACTCTAGTCGAGCAATTCTGGATGCTGTGCATGTGTGTTTGCAAGCTCCGCTGAACCAGAACGTCTGTAATTTACAACAGAGTCCCTCTCGAGTTGCTGCACTTGCACATCAGGTAGGACAGAAAAATTAGTTTGGCAGATCCCATGTCCCCCGGGGAATACCAGCGAGCAGGAGCAACGAATCCTCTCCCAGTGGACCCAGCTTAGATAAAAAGGAAACATGGGACAAAAGCCTTCTCAATGCCACTCAATCTTGGTCACGCTCTGGTCCTGGCTTATACTTAAACTTGACGGTTGTTGATTTAACTTACATTCTTCCTTTTCAAGCATGCATAAAGTAGGGTCGTCGGCAAGCAATGTGAGTTTTTTCCCCTCTCCCCTCCAAAATTTCCTGTTTGTGGGCGCTCCACAGATGTTTTCTGTTTGTAGCAGCAATGCACCAATAAGTTACTTCTGACAAAAAAAGCAAACAGCTTGCCTAATGGCAATGCAGCTCTGATGGAAACTCCCCAGCTAGTCAAGGAGGGAATGTGGTTATTGTAAACATTTCTTCATCACGCAGTAGGCCTCTTTAATCCCCTACCCTGCCTAACCCCCATGCTGGCCTCTGACCAACCTGCCAGGGCTTCAAAAGGAGCATTGGGGGCAGGGGGCAGGAAAGCATGGGGCTTTGAAGGGTACAGCCCCTTCCCATGGCTGGAGGAGCCCTCCGCCACTGTGGTGTCAAGAAGTTTGAGTTCATAAGTATGGGATTTGGAGTGAGCTCCTGAACCCAAAACCGGCCTGAAGTTCTTTTCTCAAGAGTGCACAGAGACAGGTCACATTTCCATGAGGCAGGTGGCTTGAGCATATAGTTGCCAGATTTTGCAAAGAAAGATACAGAACACCCAGTTAAATTTGCATTTCAAATCATCTCTTTAGGATATCCCATGCAACATTTGAGACATATCTATACAAAAAAGTGACTGTTTATCAGAAATTCAAGTTTAACTAGGTGTCTGTATTTAATCTGACCCCTTTTCCTGGAAATCTTTCCTTTCTTTGACAAGTCATGGGCCTCTTCTGGCTTATTTCTTCTAGGGATCATTGTTTCTCCCTGCAGGCTGGCCTGGTGGGATTCACTTCTGGAAACCCTGAACATGAAATATTCCTTCCCTCACTCCTTTCTCCTGAGGATATACAGTACAGGTGCACAGACCCAGTGAAGTCTTTCACCTTCTGACAGTGAGTCTTCAGCACGGAGACGGATTCTCCCAGTGGACGAGTTGCTCTACAGAAGGGAGAGGCAATTCTGAGGTTATGTTAACTCCTGAAAGTCTCCAGGATTCCACTTGGAAGGAGATGGCGTCAGGGCAGGGCTGCTCTAAGCAGCACACATTTTTGTCCCAGTATTTCATCTCAGCAGCAATGCATGTATCTGCGTGGACAGACTCTCAGCTAATCACTGATCAGCTGTAGATGGCTGTTTTGCTTTACGTACAAATCAGATTACCACCAAGGGCCAAACCCACCTCTGGGTTTGCCTTATTGCCAAATACAATACCAGCGTGCCTGCTGCCAGTCTAACAAGTCAGCCCAGGAATGGGATGGAAAACACCTTGTTCTCCGGTTTCAGACCTCTCACTGCAGGGCGACTTTAAGTTGTGGTGCACAGAACCCGGGGTGGAGGCTAAGCAGCCTGGATCCCGGGTCCCTTCTGCTCCATGCCAAACAGAGTGGCTCTGTTCTTAACTGTCCCATACTTAGGGTTTTCCCTGACACTGTGCTTGAAGGAAAGGTTCTGTAGCTAAAAGCAAGTTTGGAAATGGCTGATCTAGGGTGGACTTCAATGTCCCCGGAAGTACCTCTGCTTGACCACAGTGCCCGCATTTCATCAGTGCTTTTCCAGTCCCTTCGTGAGGCATCCCAAGCCTTCCAAGCACGGGCACCATGGCCCTTGGTTCCCATTACCGACCTCCACGTGCCCTGGTTCCGTTTCTCGCAGATCGTTTGTTCCGTAAATAGTCCACACTCCTTCACTCCTCTACTTCTCTGTTTTGAAAAACTCTTCTCATTTTTCCCAGCCTCATTCAAGTCGGTCTTACCTGGAGAAGTCCCCAGCTCTCTGCTCCATCTCCCCGACTCGAGAATTAGCTCTCCTGCCTCCACATTTGCAGAAAGCTTTGTCTGAACTTGTGCTATGAACGTACTCTCCATTC
>PVKM010029328.1:0-17838 GCA_004027735.1 Carollia perspicillata | reverse complement strand
TCACATGAGGGAGACCTGAGCACTGGCCATTAAATTCTGTAGTAGCAAGGTCATTGGTGACTGCGATGGACACTTTTAGTGGAGTGCTGGGAAATGAACTCTAAAAGAAACCCACAAATAACATGTGATTTCGCTATATCTGGAATCTAAAGAACAATAAAAACACACAAAATAGAAACAGACTCAGATGCAGAAAACAGATCGACAGGTGTCGGAGGGAAGGGGGGTTAAGGGACTGGGTGAAAAAGATGAAGGATTTCAGAAATACAGATTGGTAGTTACAAAATAGACGTGGGTGTGTAAAGGACAGCATAAGAAATATGGTCAATAATATTGTGGTAACTATGTACAGTGCCAGGTGGTCCTGGAAATATCAGGGGGAACACTTTTAAAGTGTATGATTATCTAACTACTATGCTGTACACCTGAAATTAATATAAAATGATATTGAGTGTAAACTACAACGGAAAATAAAAAAAGTAAAATGTTTTACCCCTGTTGTGGTGGATAAGACTAAATCCTGCTGTGTTCATGAACTTCTAGGTTTAAAACAAACTGAATGAATGAATGAAACCAAGCTTCCCAGCCATTGTTAAGAGATGTCTGGACTGAGAGTCCCTCGCTTGAGTTTCGCAGGCAGGAGCCTGGCGCCCGGAGTGGGCCAAACCAGGTCAGCGGCAGGTTTGCAGAAGGCTGCCTTAGCCGGGTTTGTTTATGTCTGGGTGTTGGTCTCTTACATAACCACGCAAGTAGGCCACATTTTCCTTTAGCTACCAGGCTCTTAGCTTCTTGCGGGAGAGTTGGATTTCATTATAAGTCAGGTTTCAGAGGCCCTAGGCTGGTCTGTGCTCTTAACTGTTTCCTGCCATACTCAGGGTAGTTGTAAATGTCAGAGAACAGGGAGGCATCTGCACCTGCCTTTCCCTCTTCCCCATTACTCGTACCAATTTCCCTTCATTCTGTATGTGAATACACTTACTCCCTGTTGTCTCTCCTGTGACATCTAACTGGAGCCTCTCGTACAGCAAGCAAGTGCTAATGGAAAATGCTGCTTTGGCCCTGGCTGGTGTAGCTCAGTGGATTGAGTGTGGCATGTGAAGCAAAGGGTCGCTGGTTCGATTCCCAGTCAGGGCACATGCCTGGGTTGCAGGCCAGGTCTCCAGTAGGGGACGCATGAGAGGCAACCACACATTGATGTGTCTCTCCCACTCTTTCTCCTTCCCATCCCCTCTCTCTAAAAAAAAAAGTAAATAAAATATTTTTTAAAAATTAAAAAATAAAGAAAAGAAAACGCTGCTTCGGGAAGTCCTTGTAGATTTCCACCTATCACATTACGAAGCGTCAAGAATAATGGGAGAGGGGTGAGCCGGGGATCCCCTCGGAGTTACTGTTTGTCCCCGGGTGCTCTGCGGCGAGAGTCTGGCCCGAGTCCACTTTGTCATGTTAGAACGTGGTCGTTTCTGAAACCCTCCCTTTATGCTTGAGAGATGCAGTCATTGGTGGTTTGACTTCATACTTTGTGTGCCCTGCTGTTAGAATATCTCCTGTTTTTTGAGCTCCCACCCTGGAGTCGTTGCACGTGGCTCTCAGTGAGTAGTTTGACTTTGTTTTCCAGTTAGCCTGTTCAGGATGGACTTTTCTTAACATGAGCTGTGCCAGAAACAAAAGAGTTACAACATTTTTAAATCTCTTTGTGTAGCAAAAGGAACATTTTTTTGAATTCCAGTTCCCTTGGGTTGGTTTTAAACGTGTAAAGTTATAACCACGGTTGAAATCATTTTTTAAAGAATTAAAACTACATAAAGTATTGAAACTATATGACCTCATTTACCTACACAGTAATACCAAACATTTACCTGGTGCTTACTTTGTGACGGGTTTTGCTCTAATTACTTGAAATAGAAAGCATTTGATCCTGAAGACAATGCTAAGAGATAGACCTAGTTCTGTCCCTATTTCACAGATAGGAAATGGAGGTACAGGAGAGTTAGCTAAGGTGCCCAAGGTCACGCAGCTAATGGATGATGTGGTGGTGCCTCGAACCTGGCAGCCCAGGACCCATGCTCTTAACTACCACAATGCTCTTCACTAATTTAAAATTCGCAGCTATTTTGTATGGGAGTTAACTGTTTACAAAATAGCATTAGCTTATTTATTTTTATTTCTTATTGAATTTATTGGGGTGACATTGATTAATAGACCTGTGTAGGTTTCAGTTGTACAGTTTTATAATACATCATCTGTATATTTTATTGTGTTTCCCCTACCCCAAGTCAAAAACAGCATTAATTTCAGACAGAGACCTAATTCTTACTATAAGTTATTTCTGCAGGCTCATTGAAAAAAGAACCCCAAGGTCGTTTTTTATGGCAATAATTTTTCACTTAATTACATCTAAAGTGGTTACATATGGAAGCAATAAAGTCATATCATGAAAATCTTGAAAAGATCAGGTTTCTTAAAAAACAAAACCATTGTAACCATTTCTTTGTAATGGGCTGAAACAGCACAGTCATTAGCCACTTTAATATGGGTAGCTGATGTTTACTTGAAAGTACTTTTAAAGACTTTTTCATAAGCAATCTTATTCTGCGGGTCTGAAGCCCATGGTTTGCAGTGGTTATTGTTGCAGTCAACAAAAGAGCGGGGGGCTTACAAGTCTGTCCTCTTCCGATTGTCAGTGTCTGGTCACTTCCAGGCCCTGTTATCTGTCAGTGTCCTTTGACAAGTAGAAGCTACGGCTGCTCTAGAGAGTGACAACGAAGAGGACAATTTTGTAGATAGTTGCGATGAGTAACCCAGCACATCCTCATGGCAGGTTGTGGGCGACAGGTCTAGAGGGGAGACGGATTTCCCCTTCTTCCTGCTGTGGCGTCCTGTGCCCCTCCACCCCCACAGACTTACTGTCTCAGTGGAATCGCCACCTAATTGACAGGGTGATGACATTTCTAGGCACGTCTTCCAAAGCGGAAGGCAAATTCTTTTGGGACCATCAATCTTGGAGACGGTATCCCAACCTAACATTAAATGGCATTGAATTACATAGTAAAGGAGATACTTCTCTTTCCCTTTTCTCTTGACCTTCCTGCTAATTCAAGGAGAAAGCCAGTTTGCCACCACTGCATCTTCAACATCCCTTGAGTCCTTCATAGTCTTCCTCTAGGACAAAGAGCCAGCATTGTACATGCTGGGCTTTCATAGGCAGCTGTATTGAGTCAGAAGGTAGTTTCATTGTTTTGTCACTCAAACATCAAGCACAGTGGCAGCTCTGCAGCGGGATGCGTGAGCGCTCATGCTGAAGAGGCGTAGACAGTGACCGTGCACGGCCTCGTGTGGGTTCAGGCTAGATTTTGCCACCACATATGTTTTAGAACCAAACTTAGGAAAGATTAGGATTTTAGGATTGCAGATAAGAGATTACAGACCTGTTGTTGTAAATAAATTCACCATTTTTAAAAAAAGAAACACTGATCAAATTAATCATGTAGAAAACAAATTAGATTCCAACTTGGTCAAAATAAGGCCGCCGTGTTTGAGTTTATTTTTACCACCTGGCTACAATCTCCTGTAGATTCTGACCTGCTGCATAGGGCCAGGTAGATACACTTGTGAAAGAAAAGTTGACCCCAAAATGACTTTTACCTGCACCTGTGGAAACGGAAGTAGTTCCTGGTCCTGCTCTCCCTTGAGCAGAGATTTGAACACAGCGCTCACTCTCTCTCGGAGGATCGGAACAGGGTGTCGGTGATGAGGTAGCGTATTCACTGGCACCAGATCCTTTGGGGGAAGATTTCATTTGGTTCTGCGTTTTAAAAATGAAATCCATGGATTACTTGCGATTGTTTTGTTAAATACCCTGCTGGTTCCTCAGTGGCGTGCTCAGTGCAGTTTAATTTGGCAGGGATGGCAGTGGTCGAAGGGGCCCCTCCAGACTCCCACGTGTGGTGGCAGACACGCCAGGTGCTTCACAGTCTGTGAACTTGCGACACGAGAGCAGTTAGCTGGATTAATCACACTTCAGAGGGCCTTGTTGAGTTATTCATGGTTGTTTTTCAGACATTCCGTAACATGACAAACGGGCAAGTATTTTCTAACTTCAGAACACATTGTAACGGTTTTGTCGGGTTCTTGATTTATAGCCTTTGGAACATGCTTTTATTTTGTGTAATTAGGAGGAAAATGTATACTAAATTGATCATAAAGTATTTGTGGGATCTGTATGTTATATTGCTAGCTATTTAAATAAATTGATAAAAGAAGACATGATAGATATAAGGAGATAATGTTTTACATTTACATTGTATATTTCCTCAGGGGTTTAATAAAAGTCTCGGTTGGATGTTCTGTGGGGAAGAGAGATTTAGATGCAGAATCTGAAGCCAGGGCCATTTGGCTCATACAGTTCCTATATCTTTGTAACTTCTCCAGTGTCATCCAGAAACTTCTATAGAAAGACAGAATGTTTTATTTCTAGTACATTGGCCCAACAGTTACTAATTTTTTTAAATTTTTTTGACTCACTCCCATGGGTTCGCCTGGGTTTTATCTGTGATGGAGGTGAGACAGGTGGTGGGATAAGTGATTTCTGATGGAACGGAGGCCATGCTCTTCCTCTTGGTCGCTCGCTCAAGAAAACTTAATGGAATGGCAGTGAGGATGACATTTGCTATGGATATATTGTAACTTTGAATCTATCCTATTAAAGTCATTCACGGATATTGATAATCGATTATGATAACAGCCTATGGTTAGTATTAATAACTTTGTACTGCACATTGAACATGATTAAAATAACTACGAATAGTTACAAAATACAATAATAGTGACTATGTGTATCAAGCACTTACTAAGTACTGAATTTTGCTTTGTATGATGTGCACCTTTTGCCCAAATTTTTGAGGGAAAAATAAGGTCGTGCATTATTCATGGGTATAATGATTACGTACCATGGGTATAATAATGGGTATTGTAATCCCACGTATAATGCGCACGAAAGTGTGGGTGTGCATTATACACAGGAGAGCATTATACATGGCAAAATGTGGTAATTAGGCACGTGTTAAGTGCTTTACATGTCTGAACTAATTTAATCCTCATAATTACACCATGAGGAAGCATATTAATAATCTTTTACAGATGAGGAACCCCTGTAAAGGTATCTGGAAATTAAGTAATTTAGCCAAAGACACAGGAAATGAGGTATCCTGGCTTCACTATGTTTTATTGTCTTCAACTTTATGTTCCTTCCTTACAAATACAGTAACACCTCAACTTTCTGGGACTGAACTTGGCGCAAACACATCCATTTGGAACCAAGCCGTGAACATGGAAGGAAGCAAAAACGTTTCTGTAATTGAAACAGACGCAGAACCCTCTCTGTGTGGGAGTGTGCGCGCTCGTTAGGCAGTGCGGAAGCGGGACTGCTAGGCTGCGCACTGTCTTGGGTCATCGGGGAAAGGTCTGGGGCCGGACCCGTCCGCGACACCTTCGCAATCGCATGTAATCGCTCCTGCTCCCAAGTGATTCATAAAGTGAATTTTGGTGTGATCTGTTGGAAACTGAAAGCAAAACTCTCGTTGATTTTATAAAAATCTGTCACAATTGGAAACATAGTGCTTGACATGGGCATATCTGGAACGATATATTCTCTGTGATGATTTTAGATAACTGAGAAGGTTTAGGTGTAGAAAATAAAATACTTGCATGTGGTTCTGAACGAGTGAAGATAGCAAAATGCCACCTTAAAAAGGGCAACCTTTGTTTTTTTCTTACAGTTTGATGAAGAAGATAAAAGTTAACCGTAAAATAAATTCCTTCCCCTTTATTTCTCCTGGTTTTGCTTTTCCTCTAGATCGCTCCTTTGATGTTCTCAAAAAACCCAAGCAGCCCCGCGCGCTCCATGCTGCGGGCCAGCTCTCCGACATGCTGAACGGCGGCGATGACGTCTACGCTAACTGCATGGTAATAGATCAGGTAAGGCATGACTGACGTCACAAGGCGGATCTGCCCTTTCCAAAGTGAGAAGTGTGTTCAGCATTGTTGTGCTCCTCTGAAAATTTTAACCCAAGTGCAGCGCCCGCATTGCTGCAGCGGAATCCCATCATGGGAGCATTTAACCCAGGTCCTTCCTTCAGAGCACGGCACACCCTACCTACCAAGGTGCACCGCGAGGGGGGTCTTTTGACACTGCCAGATGACAGGCGTGTGAGAGCTCTTCAGTGGGGCCAACAGAGGAAATGATAATTGGGAGTCTAGTTTCTTCTCTACAGCTTTTCAAATAGCAATGAGAGTAGCGATCTGCTTTAGTGGTGTCTGCATTCAAATTCAGCAAGAGCTGATGAGCAAGAGTTGGGTGGCACCCCCTAACGATGCTGTCACGTAAATTACTTGTTTAATCTTTACAGCACACCTATGAACATGCAATAAGGTTGTGGAGCTTTAATAGTAAAACATAATGGTGTCATGTTACAGGGAAGCTGGAACCCTTTAGAATTCCCCGCCCCTTCCCTGATAGAGATTTGTGAGTCAGATCTCGTAAAGGCAGGCGGTTGGTGCATCTACATATGGATTTGTCCTTTATTCTTCTCTCTAGCTAGTGACCCTTACCTTTTAATACAATATTGTGTTGTACAATTGTAATACAATTGTATTGTACTGTAATAACTATTTAATGCAATACAAAAATTAAAATATAGCTCTAGATCTGAAGATTTCTGCACACTCTAATTTGTGGGAGATGCAAGGGATTCAAGGGTAATTTGGACAACCCACTTTCCGTCTTATCCACTGACTTTAAAATCCAGTCTCCATATAAATGCACCATATCTATGCTCATTTAGCAATAAGGTATTTTACCCCTTTTTACTGTCATTAATACACATATATTATATCCTGTTACTTATAGATATTTGTTGATATATCTAACTTATGTATCTAACTTATATTTAAAAGTTTATAAACTTTTTTCTGTTTAGTAGATCTCAATTTCATCCCTTTAGTTGAATATCTCTGCTTTTTCTTTTTGCATTTTATAGAACACTGTTACCTCAAGTGCACTGTGTAAATGCACAGGTAGGGATGATATTCCGAGTGATGGAGGAGTGCGCATCAGGACATAGATGTCAGTCCATAAAGAGCTGGTGTGCTTTCTGGCATAAAGCAGCTGAATGTGAACCCTGGTCATGAAATCTAGGATGAGGCACAGAGTTTAGGACAAAGTGGGAGTTTTGGGGACGTTCTTTGAAGATACAGGCTAATTGTTCTGATTCGAATGGCTTTATTCTGTTGCCATGTTTTTTAAACATTAAAATGAAATACATCTTGAGTTCTTCTTGTTCCTTCTTCCTTCTTTCTTCTCCTCTGAGCCTCAGTGGATACTGGAACATTTTTACTTAACTCAAGTAGCTAACATTCTGCGTGACTGGAACTTTATCATGGCGGGGGAGCCATGTCTTTATGCCTTCTAAGGTACATTCAAATACAAAACTTTACAAACTAAAGATGAAGTTAGGATGTCATTTGTTTGGGAATGTGAGAGAAGCGTTGCTTTACTAATGTGAAGCATACATTTAAAGGGAACTCAGACAGGTGACTGAGAAATTGCAGTGGAGCTGCAGATCGCCAAATGCATGCAGTGGAAACAGAACCGGGACTAACAGCCTGGACACAAATCACCGAGTTCACTATATCAGTGAGGTGCCCTTATCGTGTTGTTTCCCTCACTGTCCCCATGTCCACTGGAATAGGAAGAACAAGGAGTCCAAATTCTGCATATTTAAAATAATTTCTAGCAATATCTGGAAAGAATCTTATCTAGTTTCCTTCCTTTCCCTCCACATGGCACAGAAACCTAAAAAATATTGCTAGATTGTTTGCAGTGCTGTTTCCCATGAATTCTCAAGGTTATCTACCTATCTGATGAGGAAATACACATGATAAAACTACTGTGAAAATGTCCCTGTCACACAGGCCACTTAGGGAAAACAACACTATTTGGACATCATTTCTAGCCCACATAATTCAATAGAAAAAATCCCTGTATACTGTTTATCAAAACTCCCCAAATATTAATATTTTCCTTTATTATCCTCTGAGTATGTGTTTATATGCACACAAATGCTTAAAATAGAAATAATATATAATATATTATGTGTATATATATATATATATATATATATATATATAATATGTACCATTTGAGAGCAAACTGAAAATATGGTACACCTATACTCTTCCGTCTTTTGTGGTATATTTTCCTAAAACAGGGACATTTTCTTTTTTTTTACATAAGCATGTATAGTAATCAAAATCAGCAAACCGTCGTTGAGGCAGTACTACTAGCAGTGTGCAGGCCTTATTCAATTTTAGCCAGTTGCCTCGAAGTTCTCTGTAGCAAGAGTAAATTCAGTTTCCTGTCTTGCGTTCAGTTGTCATGTCTTTCTATCTCCTTTAATCTGGGGCAGTTCTTGAGTCATCTTTTATGGCATTAATAATCTCACTGGTGATGTAAGTAACAGTCTTCAGGTATCTGTAGGAGATGGTTTGAGTCATTAAGGGCCCTGTTACTCATCTGACTGCACCCACTAGTCTCAGCATTCCTCGGCATTCCTCAGCACTTTTGCCTTAGTAAGTTACACTGTGACGGTTGATTTAGGTGCCTCAGTTTTCCTCTTGCTTCGTCTCCCCTCCACCGCCCTGTATCTAAATGGTGTCATTCTCATTCTTTTTCCCGTCTTCTCTCCTGGAAGCAATGCCTTAGGATGCCTGCCACCTCAGGTCACCCGTATTTTTAAGCCCCTTCCTTGGGCAGGTGCTGTGATCATCTGGAACGCTCTCACACGTGCACGTTCTCTTCCCGGAAGGACTAGTCTCAGTCCAGGTTTAGACCAGTCTCAGGCCTTCCACCGCCCCCTGTTCTCTCTGCCGTGCATATTTGTGCAGACTTCCCTCTCTCTCTGCAAGGGTTTACGGCAGGAGTATGACGGGACGTTTGCTGAGATTCGGTGTTCGTTTTATTAGTTCCAGGTAACTTAAAGTTTGGGGCGTTTTCTGTCTTCTAGTTATGCTAAGTCCATTCATCTTATGCAGTTTTATTCTTGTTTTTGTTTGGAGTGTTTCTTGGGAGACTCAGATTTGTGTGACCACCACTACCACCTTGTTCACCCAAATCCCTATACCTACTTTTGAAACGAAGCTGCCTGCTCTTTAGTCTTTTTCTCAAGCATTTAAAGCATTTCCTCTCATTTTGAGTCAGTGGTTCATAAAACGTTAAGACGCTCAGTTGGTCGTTTTCCTTTTGTGAATTTTGGGATAGCAGCCAGCTGAACAAAAACATATCATGAAAGAATTCTCTGCTTACATAAAACAAACCAAAAGCGAGAACAAACAAAACAAAACAAAACAAAAAGATAAAGTGGAAAGGTTTTTTAAATTGGGCAAGTTTGATTCTTAGCTAAGCCAATCCGTCCTGCTTTTGCTTAGCAAATGTTTTCCTTTTGACTACCAGGTTGGCGATCTGGATATTAACTATATAAATGTAGAGCGAATCACTGCGGACACCTGCCCCGACCCCATGGGGTCTGCCCTGGGCCCTCAGAGCTGCAAACACACCCCTGCTCCCGTGGCCAGCACTGGCGTGTGCCCACTGCCTGAGAGCCAGGAAGTGACATCCAGCACTGACGCCCAGCAGCCCTTCACACCACCGTCAGGCTCCCGCTCCTCCAACCTAACTCTTTCTTTTGGTCTCCATGGACTTGAAAAGGAACAAAGTCATCTAAAGAAAAGAAGGTAAGATGCTATATTTTAGAGGAAAAATGTAGAAAATCATACCTTGTAGCCTCAAAATGTAGAAAATTCAGACCTTGTAGCAGAAATTGAAAAATTCCATTCCATTTTCTATTGTCCCTATCATTTTTATCTCTACATAAAAATCTTGCTTCTTTTTAGGCTTCTGTAGTTCTTGTTTTGAATGTAAGACAATTAAGAAAACTGAGAAAAACATAATAGAGAAAAAGCCACAATTAGATGCTTTGGCAACACCATAGTTTAATGAAAATGCAAACCAGAAACTCCTATTACTGTTGATAGGAGTGAAAATTGTATAATAACTTTGGAAAATAATTTGGATATGAATTTTATGACCCAGCAGTTTTACTTCTGTGTTTTAGGAGACACATACATGAGTAGTTACAGAGCAGGAAATAACCCCAATGGGGAGTGACTAAATTACAGTCACCTACACAGAGAAGTGCTATGCAGTAGCGAAAGTGAACCGACTGCACCACATGCATAACGTGCATCTCAAAAACATGAAGTTGAACAAAGAAGTGAGGCACAAAGTACTGGGGCTAATGATTTCATTTTTATAAAATGCAGAACCAAACAAAAACTAAACAATTTATTATTACAGGGCAGATACATACGAGTTTAAGCTATTAAACAAATAAGGCAAAATAACAAAGAGGGGAAAAAATTCCCAAGTTAAAGATAGTTATTGCATCTAGTGGGGAAAGTAGGGAATGGGAATGGAAAGGAATGAAAAGGGTCTCAGTGGTATGGCCAGCACTTGCATTTCAAGCTGGGTGGGGTCATAGGTGTTCATTTTATCTTCATGTTCTGTAACTTAGCTTCCTTGCACATATTGTCTTGTGTGTGCACAAGTGTGTATGCATAGTGTGTACACCAAGGTGCTATTCAAACAGCAGTGTTGGTGTGATGTGATATGTGTATTTATGTGTGTATGTGCATGCATGTGTGCGTATGTTTGTAGTTTTGTATCTATTTCGTATCCACCCATCCTGTCTATTTTCTTTAGGAAAAAGGCCTGTTTCTGCTAATTTCATTTTATTCTGCTGCCTGCTTTCCTTAGGTAATAGCTTATCCTCCCTCCCATCAGTCCAGGCCCAAGACCTCGGATTATACTCATTTTCACACATAAAATCTGAGTAGAATGAATGTAGAATACACAGACGTGTGTGTGTATAGTTGTCTGTCTATGAATGAGCATCCACATAGGTAAGTAAGTATTCAGCAGCGATTTCATTGGTCAGAAAGGGGGTGGGGAGGAGAGGCACCGTCCCTGGGTGCCGCCCACTGTGCTGTGCTTTACGTGGAGGTACCACCCCTTGACGCAGCGACACTTTACAGCAGCTATTGGTACCAGCGGTAACGAGCGTCTGATACATAGAACAATGAAAGGTTTTCTTTAGATCTGTATTTTTCGAATTATGGTTTAAAAGATGCTGAGTGGTCATGGCTGTACATTAAATTGATGGGATATTGTGAGCTCTCTGCCAGGCAAGAGTCAGTACAGGTCTGCAGAAACAGATTTAACTGTGTGTTACTAGTGCATCCCGGCAGGATCTTCATGATCTGTCCACTTCATGACCCAGGTCTCAAGAGGTGAATGGGTTCTTCACTCTAGGAGTAGAGGGAGAAAAAGGCACCAATGGTCTCTCTGTCCTGCATATGCCAATATCTACAAGCATTCTTAATTATACTTTCAGATGATGGCCTTGTTCTGGGGCGTTTAAATATCTCACAGCTGTAGCTAGAATTTTGCCATATTAAAATGTAAGAAAAACTACCCAGTTTGCATAAAGATAATTAGATGTAAGGTTTAATTATCTGTAAAAATATCACAGCTGATAGGGGGTGGGGTGGGGGTCAAGGAAAGGAAGATGTCCTAAAAGAAAAATCTTCCAGCCAGACCTGCAGGCCAACTTTATCTCCTGTATGTTCTGTCTTCTCTGAAACATGCAGGAATGAGGGGAAAGGACTCCTGATCCCCAGAAAGCCCCATTTTGACTCAGGGGTGACTGTGGGACCCTCCCTTCAGTGGGCATCATGTTGGGAGTGAGTAACACAAATTGATAATGAACTTGAAGTGAAATGCACCCAATTTTTAAATGAGCAACTCCTAGGCTGAGAGGCTAGGAACTTCTAATGTGGGAAAGATTTGGGAGCACACAATAATAAGATCAACACACGGACTTCCAGCCAAGATGTAGGTGTAGGTGGAAATACTATACCTCCTCGCACAACCAAAATTAAGGACAACAAAGATTTGTAAACAATAATACAACCAAAACAGACAGAAAATTGAACTGCAGAATTTCGATAACCATTCAGCCAGACCGACAGCGTCACAACCCGGCAACTGGGTTGCCCCGCCCTGGTAAACACCTAAGGCCCTACCACCCATACAAAACAAGCATCACCTGACCCAAAATGACTCAAACAGAAGAACAGCTCAAAGCCCCAAAGCCAATACTTTTAAGCGACCAAGAGATAGCCAACCTATCAGATGCACAGTTCAAAACACTGGTGATCAGGATGCTCACAGAACTGGTTGATTTTGGTTGCAAACTAGATGAAAAAATGAAGGCTACTTCATTTTTTGAAGGAAATGAAGGAAATGAAGGAAAATGTGCAAGGAACCCATAGTGATGGGAAGAAAACTGGGACACAAATCAATGGAATGGACCAGAAGGAAGAAAGAAACAACCAAACAGAAAAGAATGAAGAAACAAGAATTCAAAAAAAATGAGAGGCTGAGGAACCTCCAGAACATCTTGAAACATTCCAACATCCGAATTATAGGGGTACCAAAGGGGGAAGAGGGAGAGCAACAAGTGGAAAACTTATTTGAACAAATAATAAAGGAGAACTTCCCCAATATGGCAA
Organism: Carollia perspicillata; assembly: GCA_004027735.1. Lineage (NCBI taxonomy): Eukaryota > Metazoa > Chordata > Mammalia > Chiroptera > Phyllostomidae > Carollia > Carollia perspicillata. The sequence goes on along the minus strand of PVKM010029328.1, from coordinate 5,154 downwards.
AGGAAATAGACTTCCAGGAGGTCCTGGAAGCTCAGAGTCCCAAAGAACTTGGACCCAAGGAGGAAAACACCAAGGCACATCATAGTTACATTAGCCAAGATTAAAATGAAGGAGAGAATTCTAGAAGCAGCAAGAGATAAGGGACAGTCACCTACAAAGGAGTTCCCATCAGACTGTCAGCTGATTTCTCAAAATAGACCTTACAGGCAAGAAGGGGCTGGAAAGAAGTATTTCAAGTCATGAAAGGCAAGGACCTACATCCAAGATTGCTCTGTCCAGCAAAGCTTTCATTTAGAATGGAAGGGCAGATAAAGTGCTTCTGAGATAAGGTCAAGTTCAAGGAGTTCACCATCACCAAGCCCTTATTATATGAAATGTTAAAGGGACTTATCTAAGAAAAAGAAGATAAAAAATATGAACAGTGAAAGGACAGCAAACTCACAGTTATTAACATTTACACCTAAAACAAAAGCAGACTAAGCAGTCACCTAAAACAAGAGCAGAGCCACAGAAATGGAGATCACATGTAAGGTTACCAACAGGGGAGTGGGAAGAGGCGGGGGAGGAGGTACAGAGAATAAGTAGCATAGACAGTGGGGAGAAAATAGACGGGAGAGGGCGAGAGTAGTGTGGGAAATGTAGAAGCTAAAGGACTTATAACACATGGACATGAACTAAAGGAGGGGAGTATGGGTGGGAGGGGGTGTGCAGGGTGGAGGGGAATGAAGGGGGGAAATGGGACGACTGTAATGGCATAATCAATAAAAAAAAATATATTTTTAAAAGGTTAACACAGGGACAAAGCTGACTGGGGCCTAAGTCCTAAATTTTCTAAGATTTAAAGCAATATTTTGGTGAAAGTAAAATTGTATGTACAATATGTAACCATTATGTTATTTAAACTTAATAGCTATTTGAAAAAGTTACAAAGGGGAAAATAAGCAACATAGTATTTATTTTAACAAATTATACAGCAGAAAATTAGTGGATTGGAGATGTGTTTGTTCTGCTCTAAAATATATCTTTAAACCTGGTTTTTGTTTTTCTGCAGTAAGAAATGCTTGTCACACCAGGAACCACTCCTTCCCTCCCCTCCCCACACACATAAAATTTAAACATTTTATGAAATAACATGTGAAATGTATGCTAATATTTTTTTACTCTATATAATTGTAAAATTCTGGTTACAACCTACTGAGTCTATTTGATATTCCACTAATGAGATTTTGAAAAATGCTATTATCAAATGAGAACCTAGAGGTAATTCACAAAATATTGTCTAAAATATTGAATATCTTAGGTTAATAACAAAGAAAAAGTGTAGCCCAATTTGAATTAACAGAAAAAGAAGTGTTTTAAAGTATAGTATGCAAAATAAAATAGTACTGATACTTCTAGGGTGCATTCACAGTGATGGAGAATCGCTGTATGTAACAGGAAGGTTTGTGTTAAAATAGGCGATTCTTGTGGGCAGCCAGCTGTTTGAACTAATTCTCATTAGCACAGAGATCACAAGTTGAAAGACAAACACAGAGGCACAAGATGTCAGCAGACCTTTGACTCCCCCACACCACCCCCAGACTTCTTTCTACCCTCAGATTAATGATGAATTAATAAAACTATATAGCACTGCAAATGATCTGTAATTCTGCTACTGCAATGTTCATAGCTCCAATGTTGACCGGATAGGTTTTCTTCAACACTAAGCTTTAGTTTCTCATGAGAAGTAATGGTACATACTCCAACATATGTGAGTGTTGAACTAAAGAAAAACGTGAAGTCCACCTCCGGTTTGTCCTGCCCGTCTCCATACCAAGGCAAAGGCTGTCCGTGTGCTCGTTAAGGAGAAAACCCCTCTTCGGAAACCTCAGCGGTGCCAGGGCCGACCTTCCCTTACTGCCAGGTTTGCGGTGGACAAGTCCACGGATTGTGGACTAATCTAAGCGTTTGGACTAGAGTCACATATAAGGACCAAGTGTCGTGTCATTTATTGAGCAGACATTGAGTGGCCATCAAATAGCCTGTGGTTTTTCAAGAAAAATAATCCAAGTGCGTTATTCATTGTTTTATTTTTTTTGGTTCTCTACATTCCATAACCAACATGGTTTCATGATATTGTTTTTAAATTTTTAACTTCAGAACTGTAACAACCAAAGAAAAAGGCATTTAAAAATGCAGTTTGTCTGTTCATTTGTTGCTTTTCGTTTTATGTGCAGACAACAGAATAGTAGTTACCAGAGGGGAAAGCGAGTCGGGGGAGGACACAGAGGGCGCAGGGGTGAAAATGTGCGGTCCTGGAAGGGGACTAGACTTTGGATGTGAGCGTGCAGTGGAGTGTTCAGGTCAAGTATTATCAAGTTCTACACCTGGAATTTATATAATGTTGTTAACCAATGTTACCCCAATACATTTAATTTAAAAATTCACTGCGCAATTAACATACCTGTGAAAGCTGTCGGCTTCCCAGGGTGAGTGGTTTAAAATGTAAATATTAAGGAATAAGCCAGGAACGTGGACGGTCAAATTCTTTCCTGTAAATTGTATGGTTATCAAGGTTAAATAAGGAAAGAAAAGCATTAGTAGTTAAGCAGAACTACTACCTGCTTCCGAGATGGGTTTCTCACGGGACGAGTTTTTAAAACTTCTGAACGTGATCATCTCATAGGACGCAGTTGGGACCTCACTTGATTCCTGTCTGACCTGTGTCATGGCACCAGCCCCGGGCGGACCTTTCTGAGCCTGTCCTCACCTGTGCCGCTGCCCTCCTCCTGAACCTTCTGGCCCAGGGAAAACAGAGAGAATGACACATTGCGTGTGGTCACCTGCAGGTCTCCACCTCCCCAACAGCTCAGTGGCTCTATTTTGTCTGCGTTCTTAAAATTCGAAGGGTAACCATTTAGGGCTTACAATAATTACATTTACAAAACAGAAATTGGGTGATACTAACTCAAACCAGCTTCTGTATCTTAGAGTCCCTGACATGGCCTTTGCTAGGGAGAAATGTGCACTTGGGGGAACACAGTTTTGTCGAAAAAGAGAATGTTTGGGGAAAAAACAATAAAAATGACTTAAATAGAAATTTTATTAGAAATTAATTGAGCACTCACTATACCTCACGCCAACGAGGAACCGAATTCAGAGATGGAAACCGGAGACTGTTTGCTGTCTTGATTGTTGACGCGTTTGCCCACTTTGTGCTTCAGCTCCAGCCTCGATGCTCTGGACGCCGACAGTGAAGGGGACGGGCCTCCGGAGCAGTCCTGCTCGTGTTACCCGCCAGCGTCTCAGAGTCCCTCGGGAACTGGGGTTCCTAGTGGGGACGAGCTGGACTCTTTAGAGACCAACACTGAACCAGATTTTAACATCGCCAGGGCTGAGTCACTTTCTCTATCAAGTAACCTGCAGTCAAAGGTATACTCATTGGTATTGATGTGGTTTATTCTAAGTAAGGAAAATGTGTCAGCTGAGTACATCCGTCTCTGAAAGACGGATGTTTTATTCACATGTATAAACTTTTTTTTTCTTTTGGGGACACATGTGCTGACTGATAGAGTCTGTCTTTTTAATCTTTCGTACTCTAATTTGTATGTTCCATCTTCCAAGGGCTGATTTGTTTCCATTAATTCACCACCAGTACATATACTCTTTCACATACTTGGAAAATTTTACCATCTTACACAATAATTTCTCCCATCATCCCTTAAGCAAAAAGAGAAAAACTGGTAGCATTCAGTGAGTGTAAGTAATCAAACTTGTTTTGCTCATATAAAATTTTACTTGGCCTGGGTGACAAGGTGAATAATGTCACTAAGGCAGAGGTGATGTTTGTTTAGCCTTCCTGACTGCATGAACTAATCGGGAACACCACAAACTTGTCAGTTTTTCCATAGGAGACAGATTTTCTCTCATTGGCCCTCTCTCATGGGGGTTTCATTTTGTTGTGTTTATTTTTTAAAAAATTAAACCCTTCCAGTCTTTTGAGAAAGCCCTTTTGTGTTTGGACGTGTGTTTTTCCTTTTTGGTTTGTGTTACTGTATCCTTTTTTCCTCTTCAGTTGCATTCATCACTATGAAATAGTGTGTGCCATGTCCAAATGGCTCTTACCGTGAGCACACGGCTGTTGTGATGGTGCTTGGGTTTTGTGGTATAATCTGCAGTGTCCAAAATGTGTTTCATGTGTGTGCAGCACACATAATCGCATAATCTCATCATCGCTCATCTCGGACCTAGTGGTGCCTTTATTTTAATTTTTGAGCAGAGGAGGCTCCCCAGGCCTGGCGAACAGTCAGAACTCAGTGCCGGGCTCCTGACCACAACCTGGGACCCTTTCCCTCGGCTGGGAAGCCTGTGGAACTGTCACGGTCTTTTGAACCTGAAGATCATGTGATATTTCTGGCCAATACGTTTGTTGATATAGATCCTTCTTAGGTTTGCATTTTGGATGGAATTGTGAAACTCTCATCATTACTTGGGATGAGAAGTAATTCAGTGTCTATGAAATAATTCAGTGTTGCTCATTTTAAGGAAGGATCTGCCCTTTAAAATATATCTTGCCTTGCTTCTGTCATTATCCTGTGTAACTTTTTACCTGAGGGTTCTGAATAATTCTCAAAGTCCCATTATTGTACAAAATGATTCCCACATATGACCTCAGTGCTGAGGATGGCATTCGGCAAGGGTTCTTTATGGCCAGCTCACTGTGAGGGTCATAGGCCAGCGTGGGCTGGCCTTGCTGACATGCAGACCTAGAGGGTCCTCCCTCATAAGTCAGCCAGGAGAGCCATAGCCCAAGCCCCTTTGGAGCAGGGTCAGGCATCTGTTTTCAACTTTCCTCCATGCTCTTTATACCAATGAACTTTGGGAAACCATGTGTTTTCACTTAGGGGGAACCAAAGAGACCAACGCTTGTGAAGGACAGTTGCTGATGGCTTAATTTTAGTAATAAATTTTGCATTACTTTATTTTAGCCCTAACTTTAAGTGCTATCTTACAAATGGATGGGTGGAATGAACCCTAAGGCCACCAGGCCTCTGTCTGTTGGATGGGAGTTGGGTACCATAAATGGCTTTAATGGTGTTCTATTATGTATTTGTTTAAATTTTCTAGATCATGTAAGAAAACCACGTTTTAATTATCTGGCCATCTTGCATTTTT
>PVKM010029327.1:0-17833 GCA_004027735.1 Carollia perspicillata | reverse complement strand
TTTATGAAATGTCCTTATAAAGTTGTGTTTACAAGTCTGTTTCCTTTTTAATAAAATTCTGCCAAATATTTGTTGTACTAGGTCTTCATTTTTGAGCATTTGTGGTCATTTTAAAAGCAGTGGTTTTTCCTCAAAGCTCATGTTGCTGAAAAACAAGGTGAGTCTGGCAGCACAGGTTGCCTCCTACACCTGCAGAACCTCAGGCTTACTCAGCTGGACATTGCCAGTATATGAATATACAAGACAAGCTCTCCTGAGTCTGATGTAGCTTGAAATGAATTTGTTTGTATGCAGGATGAGTGTGCTTTGGGCCCACATTGGGCTCAGTTGGTCAATTTTCATAGACCGTCATTCCTGAGTCCCACTCTGAGTAATTCAAAGGTTCTGTGTGTGTCAGAGTGTGAAGCACTGGGCATTTGAAAGCTCCCCCGATGGTGGTAGTGGGCAGCTGTATTTGAGAACCACTAGCAGTCAGCGTCAAATTATCTCCTGAGTCAGGCTCCCTCCATTGTCCACTTCAGGACAAGTTCAGACTAGGTCAAGGTCAACCCTATGGCCCCATAATGATTTCCTTAGAAAGAGCACATGACTGCTCCTTCCTCCCGCCCTGGAGGGAGCGATTCCTGGTGCGATCCTGGGACGGTGAGTTCCCATCGTAGTGCATCGGGTGCATGGTCGTGCATTTAGCAGAGGCTGCCTGATCATTTACTCATCTGCAGAGTGTAGGGACCATCACTCAAAGAATTCTCATTGTTTATGTCACTATGATGGTATTTTTGGTCATGGTTACTATCCCCCATGATTTTGACCATCATTCTTTTTGTCATAGGAAATTGTGGCATGTGTGGTCACACAGCATCATATCCAGTCTCTTTCTTCTTGCAGGGCGTCAATGTCATTACACACAAAATACACACAGCAGGTCCTAGAGAGACATTGTTCGCCATGGTGTCCTTCCCGAGGTTGAGTTTCTCATGGTCCCGTGACCCCTTTGCGGCAGGGACTTTCTTAGGCTTGATGAGGAGACTTGGGTAGCATGTTCTCTCCTTGTCTCAGCAAAGGGAAACACTCTTGGATCTCCAGGAAAGACGCGTGCATACCTGTAAGCCATAGAGTAAACCCCTGGGACACACCTGTCCAATCCACCTTTGGCGCTTCTGGTCCAGTTCTCAACGTCAACCAACTTGTGGAACAGAGCGGATCAGCAGAAGCGCGGAATCCAAGCCACTGCGGGACTCGCGGGCCATGTGCAGAAACGCTAAGTGTCTTTGGAGCTGTGTTCAAGTTGTTGCCACGGAAACTCCCCTGAATGCAGTCCTCCCGGCTCCACAGAAAGGTTTCCCTTTAAATATGTTGGTCACTGAACGTCAAATAGCTCCCTAGAGTCTGAGACACTCCACTCCGAAAGGAAACGCGGAGACTCAAGCGCCGTGGGCGGGGCGGCAGGCTGAAGACTGCGAGGCACCGCCCACCGCAAGCACCGCCTTCCAGGCGCTTCCGGGTCACCCTCTGCGGAGTTCCGAATGTCCGGCTGAACCGGAAGCCGAGTTGCCGCCTTGCAGGTCCTTTTCCGGGCTGTGGGTTTCAGTATTCCTGTTCAGACCAGCAATTTTCCGGCCTCGCCGCCGAGCCCCAGCCCCACGCTTTCTGCAGTGAGGGCGTGTGGAGGCCAACGCAGCAATCCCCACCCCCGCGCAGGGTGCTCCCGTTTGTGCAATCCGTGTCGCCACCGCAGGACCCCGGTGCCTGTTCCGCTGCCAGTTCCGTGTTCCCCATCGATGCCCTCCTCACTTCCGGCAGAGGCGCCCTTGGACTCGGGCTTTCCGCCTTACTCCTGCCTGGGGTCTCCTCTTTGTACCTGGCGCCGGGAGGAGCCCCCTGGGGAAGGGAATGCAGACCCCCTGTCCCACCTGGTTGACAGCGCAGGGTCTCCGCACATCCCAGCCCTTGAGACCTTGAATCCCTCCTGGATGGACACGGGGACAAGCGTGGAAAGGGCACCCTCCCTAGTCACCTCAAGAGATCTGATCGGCTTCATGAAAGAGCGACTACGCGTTGCTGTTAGGCAGCGGTTTTCAACCTTTTTCATTTCGTGGCACGCATAACCAGATTACTAAATTTCTGCAGCACACCAAATATACATACATACATACATATATTTGTGATTTGACAAAAATAGCCCTAGTATTGATTTATATACGATTACTACTAATAATAATAATTACCCAACCTTATTGGCCCAAAGGGACTTTTTAAAAATCAGGTGACTAGACCTGTATATAAGGATTTCTGGTACCAAGAATGATCCAATGAGATGCCACCTTATTATTGATAAGACCCATAAGATGCAACTCTATTGTGTGTGCTATATGTTCATGCTTCCGGACAGGGCATTCACATCAGGTGTTGATGGTTGTGTTGGCTGTTGTCATTTTTTGGGCTTGACAATCTAAGGGAAAAGAGGTCAATGCCCCTAATAAATAGTCACATGTGGCATGTTTTAAAAATTCTCATGGCACACCAGTTGAAAATCGCTAGTGTATGAAAATCACTAGTTGAAAATCAGTAAACTTAATTCTTGACAAGAAATGCCATCGGAAGGTCATGAATTACAAAAGTGGGGTGCAATTCACAGGCAGAGGGTCCCTCTGACATCTCTGGGGAGGGAGGGCTCTGAGCAGGAGGGGTCTGATCCTCCGCAGGCAGCCCTGAGGCAGCCTGCCGGAATCTGGAGCTCCACTGGGATCTGTTGAACCTTGTAAAAAGCAGGGGAATACCATAACCTGTTTAAATGCCAAGAAAATGGATTAGATTGAGAGAATCATTTAAGGTAAAGTGTATACATCTTAAATTATGACATAACATTCATACTATAGCAGGAAGGAATCGGAACCAAACTCAGAAGAAGAAGTCAATTACTTAGCTGAGATTAAAGGCAATTTATTTCCTGATGTGAGGGAGATGTCATAGCCCCTGAAGGACAGTGCAGAAATCTATGAAATCGAGTGTTGAACGCACCTACGTGCAATGGGACCTATTTCCCAGGTGAAATAGTTAATCAACCACCTAGGGCAAGTGAGAGGAAAGAGGAGCCCATGGAGGATGAATGTTAAGGGCAAAGCTCTGAGATGCCCTCAAGTGAGTGTCCAAGAACCGTCTGACCTTGGCCTGCCTGACCTAGCAGGGTGGCCAGGGAGTTTTTAAAAGTGTGTCTTCAGGAGCAATGGACTACTTACCTCTCTGGTTTAGTGATTTCCTCTTGGGAACCAGCAATTTTAAGCCAGAAGAGCCTCCCTCCACGATCAAAAGAACTACTTTCAAAGGTATAAACCTATGTGGATGACATAAAAGTAAACTTAGTTATTGTATTTTACTAACTAGTAATGTTTTTATTTCCCCACTTCCCAAGAAATGAAGTATAAATTCATCTTGTTGGGTTTTGCATAGTTAATAAATTCTTCACATAGATTGCCAAGTACTATGTAGTCTGTGCCCTCACACTCATATTCTCCATCCCAGGAATGTATCTCAGACGTCACACCATTCCTGGTGTTTCAGATTTCTTCATCTTTCATTTTATCTTTAAGTCTTCATGTCCTGCAGAAAATTGCATCCCATGTGTACAGAACCTCATTGTGGCTGATGCCCTGCTTCAGTTCCAAGACATGTGATATGTCCTATACACAGAGTGTATTCAGAAAGACCTGTGAGTCAATAAAGGAACGAATGGGTTTTCCTAACATCTCTTCACAATGTCCTTGGTATCTTTGCCCTCTAAGCTCCAACTTTGATTGTTGGTTATAATCTCTTCAATTAGCCTGGAAAATCCAATCCAGGAGAAAGGGTGTGTCCCACAGATAGAAGCCCCATTGACGGTATGAGGTATCAATGCAATCAGGGTCTGTCCTTGGAATGTAGCCATAATCGGATTTACTAACTGTCTTCTCAGGATAAAAGGCAGTCAAACTGGACCAATGCCTTTACTCCTCAAAGAAGGAGCTGTCAGAAGGGGATTTCGGAAGAAGAGGAATTGGCTTCATTGTGCAGCTGGCCTCAGCACCCATTTGGCATCACCACCTCCTCCAGTTTGCGGTTCTGGTGAGTTCTCCAAATGCTAAGATATGAGCGGGCTCATCACCTTAAAATGATATAAATCATGTCAAGCTTTCCCATGACCTCTCAATTTTGTTATATCAATATTCATGCCATCACCTTTGGGACTGTTCTGATAATTTGACTATTTGTGTTTGTTTCCTATTCTTGCCTTGAATCCATTTGCAGTTTTAATGACTTACCCTAAAATCCTAGATCTTGCTGTCCAATAGAGTAACTGCCAGTTTCATGGGACTGTAAACTTTAAACTACTGAAATGAAATAGCTGACCTTCAGATCCTCAAGAGCACTAGCCCAGTGCCCAGTGTTCTGTGTTCATGAGTCTAGCATGAGAGAGTTCCATGGAGAACTGGAGAGTTCCATGCAGATGGAGAGCATGTCCTTCAGCTTGGAAAGTTCTTCTGGCACCTTGATCTATGCCTTATGTTTTGCTTATATTTATGGATCTCTATGCTTTGCTTGTTTTTGCTTCTGTGAATTAACTTCTTTTCATGTGTTTTATCAAGGGATACTCTACATTTTATTTCACAAATGTCTTGAGATGGGTTGTTCTATTTATTTTAATCATTTAAAAATTAATGCATATTTAAGACAACTTATTTCTGTTAAGATTGTTCACCTCTGTTCCATTTCTACTGCTGCATAAGCTAACTATTTAAATGCCATTTTTCATAATGTATTTTAAAACTTTGTGCCAACATTATTGAAAAGACTATTTTTTACCCATTAATTTTCAGTTGACAGATTATGTCTTCTAGGGTTGTTGTTATGTTCTGGTTTTAGGCCTTTGTTTTTAACACTGCTGCATATTCCTCTTTTAAAAATGCCCTTTCCCTCCATCTTGGAGCACAAACCTTTTGTATGCAGGGTCCACCATGCACTTTAAGAATAGATCTTGTGTTTCAGGTTATGGTGCTTTCTTATACAATATTCTAGAATAATTGTAAACCTAACTCTGGTTTCCACATTCCTGAATTGCTTTGGGTGTATTTATTGGATGCTTAAAGTCACAAAAGGTTGAGCTTTGATTTCTAATCTTGGCTGAGATGATGTATTTTTTCACTTTAAGTATTAATTGAGTGTACATTTGTTTGGGTTTCTCTGTGGTTTGTCTTTGCCTTTATGTCTGAGCACTTCTACACTGTAAGAGGCAGAATGTAACACTATTTCAGGTGTGCCAAGTGCTCAACCCTAGCACCTGGAATACTGTATAGCCATTTTTAGTGCAGAATATATATAAATTGTGGGACTGGGTGGGAATTTTCCAAATTCTAAGAAAGATCAGCTCTATGATGTTCCTTTTGCGAGCAGATCTCAGTGGAGCTATGACCACATCCCCTGCCTCCTGTACTGGTACAAACACAGTTCAGGGGTGCCTACATACATTCTTGACTTCTACTCATAGGGCCATCCTGTTGCACGTGGTAGGGAACCCCTACCTGTTGCATGTTTGATACCTCCCTTAGATATCAAACAAAACTGAATGACAGATTCCCATCATTCTACAGAAGAAAACATTCAAGGGTAAAAAATAATGTTTCATTTCATCTCAAATTTCCTTGAAGTCAAAACTAAGCATACTCCTATGGCCAATTCTGGGCTAGTTTTCCAAGATCTTCTCTCCTTCTAATCCAATCACTAACTGGCCTCATTTATTGTGTGCCCTCAGGCACTGTGGATTTTCCTGGGTACTGAATACTCTTCCATATCTGATTGAAACTGATAACTGACCTTTTGGGTTGATGGGGCAAAAATTTGAGAGAAGATTTCCTCAGAGGAGATTATTATTTCAAGATAAAAAAAGACATTATGAGAGCAATTGACTGTGAATATATAGAGATATTTCTGTTAAAAGAGTTGCAGGACTTTTGGCCATGATGGAGGCATAGATAGATACAATGTGCCTCCTCACACAACCAAAAGAATGATAACAACAAATTAAAAAGTAAAAACACCACAGAAGGCACAGAAAATAGATCTGTATGTAAGTCCGACAACCAAGGACTTAAACAAGAAAAACTCATCCAGTCTGGTAGGAGGGGCAGAGACGGGCAGCTAGGTTGGAAAACATTTGTGGCAAGGAAGAATCTGGTGGTACAGGCAGTCCTACATTTTCATGCAGAGAAACTGGGAGGAACAACTGGGAAGCAATACAGACAGCACAACCCAGGGTTCCAATGCATGCAAATAGAGCCTCAAATCCTCTGACTGAAAAAACCTGTGGGGGTTGAGGTGGCAGGAGAAACTCCCAGCATCACAAGAGAGTTTGTTGGAGACACCCACAGAGTCCTAGAACATACACAAACCCACCCACCTGGGACTCAGCACCAGAAAGGCTCAATTGCTTGTGGGTACTGGAGGAAGTGACTGAAAGGCAGCTGGGAGCCCAGCAAGCAGTGCTGTTCCCTCTTGGACCCCTCCCCCACATATGGTGTCATAATGCAGCAATGGGGATTCCCCACCCTGGTCAATGTGTGTTGAAATGAGGACACGTAGCTTAAACAGGACAATAAAATGAAGACAGGTTATCATGCTTAGGAAGTGGGGTCTATACTCAGGAGGGGTCCCATGCAGTTGAGAACCTGGACATCAGGAGCAGTTTTGTGAAAATGCAAGAAGACGTTGTTTGAACAGTGTGCTCCTTCTGAATACTTCTGTTAGAGGTATCATTCCAAGTACGACCTAGCTGTGCTCTGTCACCCTAAAAGAATTAGAGCACAGGATACGGACCGAGCAAAATTCCATGACAGCTATTCCATTTTCTACTGGTACAACTTTGTCATATTACAGAAGTTGTTGGAACCTCTGTTCATGTCATTTGTCGATTGGTCAAAAACTATCATTAGCTTGGTTATTGTGGAAATTAATAAGCAAATATATGTAAACCTGTAAGTACACAGTCACATTTAATCCACATTTAACTCTTTCCCCCCTGGAGCTCAGGTACCAATGGGTGAGTTAATTATTCTTTGTTTATGATGCATTTTTTATTACTTGCCCATAAAATACATTTAATTATTATTGATATGTAAGGGGAGAAATTATAGTTCATAAATACTTTCTCACACATGTATGTATATCCATACATTTACATATACATATATATGTGTATATATGCAATTAAAAAGGGATGTTTTATCTAATGAAGATAAATAGAATTGGATTTGAGGGTTTCAGCTACTACTTGACAAATTTCCAGATGGACTAACTAGATTTCCTCATAAAGCCCAGCCATCCTGTATTCTCTGGGTACCCTTGACTGACTGGACTGAGGGAACACATAACAGTTCCCCTATGACTCATGTTTGTTTTCTCTCACTTTCCGATGCTGGGATTTGAAGGATTTAACTGGGAGGATGGGTGCATTTGATCCCGTCAAATGGCATACCATGTTGAGTGGACGAACTCTACCATAAAATAAATTCTTAGTTACTTGATATCCAGGCCCATGAGGAACTTGAGACAGGAAGGGGTCAGGGTTGAGAGGGCTTCATGGAGATTAGGGAACAAATTTAAACATAAAAACACAACAAGAGATTTTGCACAAAACACCTACTGGTGCAAAAGAAAAGAATAATGACACCTGAGAAATTCCACACTGTTCACCTGCAGGTGGAAACCAAAGTCTACATATGATGTGAGTCAGGGATAGCTGTGCTTAGAAATAAGGGAGGGAATTGAATAATTGTGGATGTCATAAGCTCATTAACATAGGAAACTCAGTGCTCATCAAGTTCTTACTTGTAAGATATCTGTATTTTGACCTTCTTTGTAGCAACCACAGCTATGGTCCTATTACAACTGACCCTGGATAGCAGAGACTCCTGCATGTTATTCTCAGAGTGCAACACTGGTTTCAGATCAGCATGCTGGGATTAGGGAACAAACCCATGTGAACACTGGGGCTTTGTGATGGGTGGGACTGGAAACTGACCCAAGACTGGGGTCTCATGACTTCTTTTTCTGTCCCCAGTTTTGCCTGCTTAGTGCTTGGACCATCTGTGATTGAGAACCCAGAGAAGGACACCTGATGGCTGGCTTACTGACCATGCAGTCCCTGGTGAGTGGGGGATGCCTCCTTCTGCTGTAATATCACCCCCAGGGCCATTAGATGGGCAAGTTTTTCCTACTGGCAGGGATGTTGTAAGCACGTGGAGTTCAGGCACCTGAGCACCAAGTAAGTTTGCCAGGAACTGTGGGACAGTGATCATGAGTCAGGAACTCATCAATAACCGATCTGCTTCCCAACATCACACAAATTTATGCCAGGCATCACTGAGCTTGCTTATTCACAGAAGAGATAAGAGAAGTTTTCTTTTGCTCAGCCAGTCATGACCTCACTGGGCAATGATTAACACATCAGCTGTGTCTTTGGTTATGATGCTCTTAGGATGGTGATGATTGTAAATGGCAGAGAAGGAGGAGGAGCATAGCATGGCAGGTCAGTGGGGAGGCCTCTGAGTGAGGTGTGCATCAGTAATCAGGGGTAGGAGACCCACAGTGAGGACCACTCAGTGGAGAGGAGTAGGAGAGGGTTAGTAAGAAGGAGGAATCAGTGCATTTTCCCCCAACTTTAAATCTCTTCCAATTATCAGAAAGAATTTGCACTTTTGAAAATTTCTAAGAAGTATAACTGTTATAATTGCCTGTCTCACCCCATCCCCTTTTTATCTCTTAGTGAAGAAAAAATATATATGTAGGGAATAGGATCTTCTTAATTGTGCAACATGTGAAGGAGAAGGGGTAGAGTAGGTAGAGCAAAAGTGGGTTCCTATGTAAATATTTGAAAACTGAGTAGACCAAAGGCAGTTGAAAGGCTTATTTTATTCTTCAGCAGAGAGACAAGATAAAGCCACAAAGGAAGCAGGGATAACTGCTGTTTGAGGTCTCAGACAAAGTTGAGTGTGGGGGCCTTATTTCACAGGATGGTCAGCTGGGACTGTCCTTAAGCACAGCCTCTCAGAGGGCCCTGGACTGTTCTGCTGCCCCCCCCCACCTCTTGTTCATTATGCCCACCTGACTCCTGTAGCTGTAAGACAGAGACACCTACTTGTATCACACTCTGCAGACTTGTTCAGTTCTGGGGGATGCTAGAGATACTTTCAAGGTTCTCTGACATTTTAATGATGTATAGAGTAATGTTTTGTGTTTAATGCAGGTTTGCTAGACAAGAAATACTTTGTACACTACAACACTGAATGTTTTAACACTAATAACAAGCACTGACACCAGCTTATAGACAAGGAACCGGAAATTCATCTAGGGAAATAATTTCAACCAATGGTCATGTTTTAGAAGGACCACATCATGGTCATTGTTTGGTTTGTGATGAACCTACAGTGTTACTTGAAATTCATGGAGAGTTTTTGTTTTAAATTTTGAAGTGAGTATTTTCTAATGAACTGTCTGGACATTCAAATGATCAGGTTACTGAAAGACCCTCAGGTTGTCTTATACCACAGCGCAGATGAGGCGTCCTTACAATATATGATCATAAACTCAGCATGCGTATGTTTCTGTGAGTGCATCAGAAGGGCTCAGCATTGAAAGCTAACTGAGTAGAACCCCAAACACAGGTTGCCCTGTGTACACACCCAACTGCCCCTCATTTCCTCAGTGCTGCCATCTCAGCTTCTTCTGCACACTGACAGCAATTGACCTGTGTGACCTGAAATGTCTGTGGTCTTTTAGGAATCCGTGACCTTCAAGGATATAGCTATAGACTTTACCCGTGAGGAGTGGGCCCTGCTGGACACGTCCCAGAGAAAGCTCTTCAGAGACGTGATGCTGGAGAGCGTCAGTCACCTGATCTCTGTGGGTGAGTCATGAAAGTTGTATGAGTGTGTGTGGCAATGTATGTGTCCATTCATTCACATATCCAGCAGGTACACAGAACAGCTGCCACTGTCCTAGTCCTGTCACTGCCCTGAATCTCTCATGACCCTCATAACTGCTCAGAGGGAAGATGTTGGTTTCACATTGTGTTTCCATCCACACATCAGAATGTCATCTTAACCACAATTTTGTATCTTTTGGTGATTCTGTCTCCAATCCTGAGCACAGAATGGGGAAATCAGTGCATATTGTTAATTTATAGATGATTGATCAAGTGTTTTAAAATATTTATTATGTTTTCATGTATTTGGAGGCTTAAGACCAGAGCATTCAAAATAAGACTATTTTGATGATTCATGTGGAACTTATGTTGATTCGGTTCTGTTTGAAAATAATATTCTACCCATTCTGGAGGCATTAACACCTCACATGTGGAGAAAACTGGGCATTCTGAATTTTGTCTTTGAACTTGACCCCGGGCATGAGTATCTAGCAGTCATCCTTGTTTTTGCAACTGATCTGGAGCTCTCCCCAGGCTGCTATAGGAACTGCCACGTTTTCTCTGTTGAAGGTTGATGGGGATCCTGGCACATGGGGTCCCAGGTGTCATGGATGAGATGAGACAAATTCACATGGACTACCAAGTCCTGTGGAGGAAAAGGGATGACATGGCTTCTCTCCCAAGGGGAGAAAGCTCATCAATCACAGTCAGGCTGAAATGATTAAACAATAGATAACATTGAAAGAACTCTGAGGGCTAATTCTGAGTCAGAGTCAGATAGTTAAGGGTCTGTAAAACTTTGAGGAACAAACTCACTCCCTGCTTGGACCCTTATCATTTAAATTGAGGGTATTAACAAAGTAGCGTTCCTAGGATTTTATGCATTCTTTCTTAGGCCTGATTGCCTTAGAGACTTGCCCTTTCCAGCACAGGGCCACACCCACCTCCACTATTGTTTCAGGCTTGAGTCCGGCAGCCCAACTAAGGCATCCAAGACACTTCTGGCAGACAGAATGAGGACTCAGGCCATGTCAAAGCTGAAAGAGGGTCGATCACCCTCTTTTCTATAGACTCCCCGAGTCCTTCCCTGAGGGCCCCTTCTTGACCATGCCTATCTTAAGTCATCCCTCTTTTGTGGAATTCTACCCGTCATTGGCTAACCAGTCATCTGCCCGGGACCAAGCAGAGTGAAGAGAAAGGGGGCAGAAGTGGTGCCCCTACAATGAAGACAAGCTTTGTATCCTAATTGGCTTATGGTCCCAAGGTCCTTTTTGCTGATCCCTTGCCATGAGGTATTCCAGCTTCTGAAACCAGGAAGGGAAGTTCCCAACAGAAGGTGTTGTTGCAGGACTGATCTTCAGTCATCTCTTTACCCCTCCCCAGTTCCCTGCCCTGGCCTTGGCATAGAACCCAAAATTCATTAGCACATTAGCTCATTAGCACAGAACCAAAAATCCACATTCGTCTCTTCCACACACAGGGTATCAGCACCGCCCATCATATGTGACTTCCCAGCTGGAGCAAGGGAAAGAGCTGTGGAGAGAACGGCCTGGGTTTCTCACAGGCTGGAGTGCAGGTGAGCAGCAGGGGTCGGTGTGCCAGGTGGACAAGTTCCTGCTCAGTGACTGAGTGTGTCCTGGGCTGTCAAGGGAAGACACTGGGGCAAAGTTCCTATCTCATCATTCCCTGCATAAATCAATCCTAAAGCATGAGTCCTTCTGCCATTTTCTTTCCCTTTAGGGAAAAAATGATTGTGTGCTTCTTGCAGGTCATCTTTCACCTAGTGATTCTTGTTCTAAACTTTGCTTCTAAGGTTTCACCACCTTATCTTGACCAATTTCCTTTTTTCATATTTCAACTCTGATCTTTTTATCCTAATTGACAATGACCATCAAAGTGTGTCTAGGACCTAAAATATTTCATTTCATCTGCTTTCCCTAATGAAGTGCCAGGTTTTGGGACACCTACCTGTATGGATGTTGTTGCATTTCTACATTTCCATTCTGCTAATGCCATTCTAACAATTTATACTGTTTCAATCATTTTAGCAATGAAAGTTCCCCCTAAAAAACAAGAAATGATACTAATACAACAGATCAGGAAGAAAAGCATACCACCCATGATGCGCATGGTAAGTTTCACAGCTGTGAAACTCAAGTATGTAGATGAAATACATGGCAATGAGGTAGTAATGAATACAACTGTCTAAATATGATGTTATCATTAACTTGGGATTAAGCTCTTCCCAAGGTAAAATTTTGGATAGTTTGATTTCAGTGATAAAAAGATAACATGAGCCAAAACCATAACCTGAGATGGGAAAAAAGACAACATCATAAGATTTGCTCCTTACCCAGTCATTGAAACATACTAAAGTCTTCCAAAGTTATCAGTTAACTCTGTGGTTGGGGTACTACAAAAGAGAAGATATTTGTGCCTGCAGGGGAGTAACATCACATGGGTACCCAAGTAATACTGGAAACATTTCCACCTGAGTCTGTCACCGACTGATACTCTAGGATTTCTATGTAGAGAAGTGAATGTATGGACGTATGTGGGCAAACCATTAAAACTTTTTCTTCTCCTTCCATAAAGCAGAAATCTCGTG
Organism: Carollia perspicillata; assembly: GCA_004027735.1. Classification (NCBI taxonomy): domain Eukaryota; kingdom Metazoa; phylum Chordata; class Mammalia; order Chiroptera; family Phyllostomidae; genus Carollia; species Carollia perspicillata. The sequence goes on along the minus strand of PVKM010029327.1, from coordinate 5,276 downwards.
CTCCAGAGGATTCTGCAGAACACAGTGATTTGAGCGAAGCACTTGCTCCTGAATCTGCTCCAACTCAGTATTCATTGATTCACATAGGAATGGAACCTTATGTCAGCCCATGGTGTACAAAGCCACCTAGTAAAAAGTCCTGCCTTCATGGCCACAGTCTAGCTCACTCCAGGGGTAAGCTATGTGAGTGCCATCTCTGTGGGAAAGCCTTTAGCCATGGCTCTGGCCACAGGCAACATGAGATGACTCACACTGGAGAGAAAGGATTGAAATGTCGTCTGTGTGGGAAGGGCTTTTTGAAAATCTCTGACCTTAGAAACCACACTGGAGTGCACACGGGAGAGAAGCCCTATAAATGTGCCCAGTGTGGGAAAGCCTTCAGTCAAGGTTCTTACCTTAGACAGCACCAGAAAACTCACACAGGGGAGAAACCATATGCGTGTCCCCTGTGCAAGAAAACTTTCAATCAAAAATCTTACCTTCGCAAACACGAGAGGACCCATCCTGGGGAGAAACGTTATAAATGTCATCAGTGTGGGAAAGCCTTTAGTCAAAGCTCTGGCCTTAGCCAGCACAAGAAAATCCACACGGGGGAGAAACCACACATATGTCTCGTGTGCGGGAAGGCCTTCATTCACAGCTCTGAGCTCACACGACACAACAGAACACACAGCGGAGAGAAGCCATACAAATGTGGTCGGTGTGGGAACGCCTTCAGTCAGCATGCTAATCTCAGACGACACGAGAGAACCCACACTGGAGAGCAGCCATACACATGTCAGGTGTGCGGGAGGTTCTTCAGTCACCGCTCTTCCCTTAAACGACACGAGGGAACCCAACACCCGGCAGAAATCATGAAAGCCTAAGTAAATCTGCTGACCTGACATGACATCACATCACACATGTAAGGAAGGCGGAGGAACATCCATTACACCCAGCATGTAAACACAACAGCAGACTCGTGCATTAAAGAAAGCCCAGCTAAAGGAGTTCATCATCCCCCAGCCCTTATTATATGAATTGTCAAGGGACTTATCTAAGAAAAAGAAGATAAAAAATATGAACAATAAAATGACAGCAAACTCGCAGCTATTAACAACTGAACCTTAAAAAAATTAGCAAACAACTAGATCAGGAACAGAATCACAGAAATTGAGATCACGTGGAGGGTTATCAGTGGGGGAGTAGGGGGATGAAAGTACAGAGAATAAGTAGCACAAATGGTAGGTAGAAAATAGACAGGGGGAGGTTAAGAATAGCATAGGAAATGTAGAAGCCAGAGAATTTATATGTATGACCCATGGACATGAACTAAACGAGGGGGAGTATGGGTGTGAGAGGGTGTTCAGGGTGGAGGAGAATAAAGAGGTGGAAACAGGACAACTGTAATAGCATAATCAATAAAATATATTTTTTAAAAAAGAAACTCTGCGTGAACAATGTAGATCTATTTGTTATCACACTCCTCATTCCAGAAAAGCATTTTACATGTCACTGGATCCTTCTGTGCCGTATCCGTGTGCCAAAGCCTTTAGTCACTGGCCTGATCTCAGATAGTGTGACAGAACTCACACTGTAAATATTCTGATATAGATATTTTCAGCAACAGTGCTAAGCATTCAAGACACGTGATGCCTTGTTCAGAGGATTACCTCTGATGCTCATTATCGGTAGAATGAGCAAACTTCACACAGAGAAGCCCTAGGTCTGTGACCACTATTAACAATCAGCCAAGTACCAGGCTTCCTGTGCACACAAAACTCAGTGAAGGATTGAACACTAACACAGGAAATCAGAGGGCGAGGCTTCTTGAGGAATCCCAACACTTCTTACCAATCACTTGCCCTGGCACGGCTACTCAGGGTAAGATCACGAGAAGTCCTCTCTTCCTAAAGCAACATTCATGGTACCTGTGAGGACTCATAGTCTGCAAAACACTCCCAGTGCCAGGAAGGCAAGCCCTTCCATGGTCACTTAGGTTGCAGTCACCTAGAGATTCCCATGCCAAGGAGAAAGCCATCCTGAAGTCAAAGTGGAGAAATGTCCCATTAGATTTCATTGCAGAAAAATAACAGCATTTGTGCCTGTGCACACACACGTGTGTGTGCGTGTGTGTGTGTAAACTTCTAAAAGAGTCCTGCAACACCTACCTCAGTAAATAGCTGAGACTTTGAGAAAATACCTGATTATAAAACTTGTGGCATAAAATGTAGGAGAGTGAAGTGATCACAAAATATGGAATGCAGACTTTTGTGCAAAATTAATCATTTTAAATATATCAATGCTTGCAGAGAGTTAGGCAGTAAAATCTGTTGTTACTGAAGGTAAGTGTTGGTGCTGTCCATCCTTACCTGGTTCTGAGCAAACACCCTCAGGCCTGCAGCCCTGAGCCCATGGAGGGGGATCTGGGCTGAGGCCCACACACCCTCTTTCTCTAACACGTCTCTCCACAGAACTCGGTTCCCCCATTCCACCTCCCCTCCAACAGCATCCCTCTCCCTTCAGCTGGCAGTGACACGACTCCCAGCGTCAGCCCCACATGCTCAGTGTCTCAGGGTGCCCGGTCCCTGCACAGGGAAAGTCATAAGGCCAGTATCACAAGTGTCCTGCCTGAAAAATCTCAGTGGCCCCTCAACATATGTCTCTGCCTCTGCAAGCAACATGGGACAGGAGACAGACAGGGCTGCCCACCTGGCCCACAGAAAGTTTTTCCAATTTTGTTCCAAAACCTCTCAATTGAGCTATGGAAGAAAAACAGTGAACTCCACAACCATGCTCTGTATCTCACATAATTGCTGATGTATGCACCCCCCAATCATCCCTGATTAGACCACAGCCATTCTACTCCACCCCCCAGCATCCCAGAGAATAAAGCTGCAATAAGATGAATCCCTAATCCTATCAGCCACCACACAAGCTGATTATTTATTCTTTAATAATGAACACAGTGTGCTTTTCCCAAGGAAAATGAAGCTCTCATAAAGGGGAGTTTTCCCTTCTGTCCCCAGAGCTGGGAATGTTGTGCTTCAACAAATGCCAACATTGAACCTCAACAAAGGCCAACACTAAACCTCAACACTCAGGGCAAATGCTCAGAGGATCCCCTGGGTTCACCAGCCCTCTGACCACTAGCACAGTCCCCAAACGATGGGCCTGACTGAGACCCTTATTCCCCAGAAAAAAAATCTCCCCATGGGACTCCACTGTAGAGGCATGGTGGGGAAATGGGAAGCCATCTGTGAGGATGGTGAGGAAGAAATTTTATCTTCTGCCTAAGCCAGTACAGGTTTCTGTCCCCCTGGTTGAAGTCAGCGAGAGAGACTGAGCAACCTGTGTGATTTCCCTCCTTTGTTTGCATTGGAAGCGAGGACCAGGTGAGCTTAGGTACACAGGGAGCCACTGCTTCTGATGAACAAAGGGCCCAAAGGCAAGCCTGGGACTGTGCCTATGGGTGTTCTAGGTTGCCTCCGGTGTCCAAGGAAAGGTCACATCCTCAACAGTAAATCTCAGAGAGGGCAGCTCTCCCCCTGAAAACAGGCAGACATGTCTAGCTCCTCCACAGAGGTCCAGACCCTTGGGTGCTCGCTCAGTACACCCCTGTTGGGCCCGGATCCCAGAGGAAGCCGCTAGCCAGAGCAATGGGCTGAGATATGGGAACTGAGGAGAAGACCAGGCGAGGCTCCCAGGAAGGCGTGAGGGCAGAGCCCCTGGTCAGTAAAGAATGATGTTCTGCTGGACATATCACATGCAAAGCAGGTGAGCTTCAGAGTCGGGAAAGGTCAGATGTAGCTTGGGAGAGTGGCCTGCCCTGTAGGGAGCCCACTCTGCCAGACATTGACAGACTCACTGAGAGCTGCTGGGTGTCCTGGGAGGCAGGACAGGGCTGTGTGCTAACAGCTCTGCCCACTAGCACTGTGCCAGAGGGATTCAAACAGGAATTGTCGTCCTGTCCTGCTGAATCCCTTCATCACCCGAGAACACCGGGCCTAGGGCACGCCAAGGACATGCAGTCCAGGGACTTCAGGAGACCCCTTACTGGGCCATGCCATTCACTTCACGGTGGGGGGGGGGGTCTAATCTAATTTCCATCTACTTAGTTTATTGTTAACATCACTAATGAAAGTATTTACCTCTGTGTTTGTGGCCATTGCTTTGGGTCTCTATCACTCTTTTCACGCTAACTGCTTCAGAAGAACTGCAGTGGTCTTGGCTACTAAACACTGAGCAGACCTTTTCTGGGAGGGGGTTTCCATTTTCCTGTTGAAGAGACAAAGTTGCCTGCAGAGGCAGACCCGCGGGCCGGTGAGTGCCGGCTGCCTCCGAGATGGCTCACCACCTTGAAAAGAGGGACCTGCTGCCGGGCCCTTCCTTCATCTCAGTCTCTCCAAGGCCCTCTGGGCCCAATTTCTGTCCCCTCTTTTCTCTCAGCCTCCTCAGCCCAGTGCCCTTGTATCTTCTGCCCTGGTTTGCCCCTCATTGGGTCTACACTCTCCTCACAGCTCAGGGCTAGATTCGATCTGCCCTGGGCGACAAGCAGGGTCACCTTCTCAGTGGTTACCCAGGTGCCTGCTCCAGACTAAGCTCAGGTGCCCCTGTCCCGCTCCCTCCCCTCTCCTCACCTCTCCCATCAGGTGAGGCTCAGGCCCCCTTGGGAGCCCAGCAGCCCCCTTCCTTCCCTCCCCTGTCACTCCCCCACCTTCCCTGCTCTCTTCCTCTGGTCTGCCCACATCACACCACCAGGATCCTGCCTCAGGACCCTGACTCAGTTTACCTGCAGAACGTGGGCCCCACCTGTGGGTCCCCACACTTTCCCTTCCTCTCGGTCAAGAACACCCACCCCAAGTTGCAGGGAAAGACTGCGGTGCCTCACTCTCCACACGGGTCCTCCTTCCTAATCCTTCAGCAGCCTTGGTGCCCCTCCCAGGACCCCTCAATCCCCACCCCCCACCCCAGGGAGCAGTCCCAGACCCGTAGGACTTGAGAACCTGCCCAGGTCCTGCCTCTTCCCACACCATGGAAAGGATCCCAGAGTCCGGTACAGCAGAAAGAAAATAAATCCTTTTAGGGTTGCTTCCTTTAGAAAACGTCATTCTTCAAAATTGCCAGACAATGTTGAGTTTAAAACTTAAGTGTAGATTAACGTACTCCCAGCATTTAAACCCTTAACCCGGGACATGCTTCTGTCAGTCACCTGACTGTCTGTCCCATTGGCTGCTGAGCAGAGAAATTCTCAGCAACGTTGGGAAGAGGTACAGGGAGGATGAAGGAAAATGTGT